>JAVYIG010007846.1:0-96452 GCA_035222895.1 Strongylocentrotus droebachiensis
GGAGACAATGTAGATGACCACTTTAGACAGGTGGTCACTATGTATAAGACAGGTTTGACTGTATTTGGTTTGCTTTTCTAGGGTTTCATTATGTATTTCATTTTATGTTAGAAAAAGAGAGAGCATTCACCACTTGTTAACAGTAGTCGGTTCAATATCCCATTCTTTCACTTACGCTACATGACTTTGTATCGTCAGGCAAAAGATACAAATTATGAATTACCTAGGGTACTTTCTCACTTGATATGCATTGCAATAAAATGTAAGTGCAATTACTTTGTCAAATTCTATTGATTTGAGTTATATATTTGTTTTTCAACAATATAGACAATGTGTATTTCTGTTATGCAAGTATCTGGTATACCTCCTGGTAGTGTGTAAACCAATATTTTCTGTCTCTTCTTTTTTCATACTTTCAATTTAAATCTTTAATTTCATTTTGTTCATTCACTTGTAATGTACATTATGAAATGTAATAAAAATTATGAATCATTTTAAACCAAAAGAACTGTTGTAGGCTATTTTTTGTTTGTGTGTGTGGTGATCTATTTACAAGCTAGTTTATAAAAACACATCCCATTTGTGCAGTTTAATTGATCTTTTGCACTATCAAACATTTTTTAGGTTTTAGATTATTATTTTGATATGCTTTGTATGCTTTGCAGTTGCACATCCATAAACATGTACAAGATCAAAATTGAAAATCATAGGTAGCCGGGTAATGCATCTTACTCCAAAAAGGGCAATTAATGTTTCTTCTATTAAAAGATTATAACTAGAAAAAAGGCAGTTGGAAGCTTTGAAAATGCATGAACCTGATTGTTTAGAAAGGGCACTATGAATTGCTGGAAAAATTTAAGTGGGGGCATACATATTGTATAGTTGTCCTGTATAGGCCTTCATGGAGTTACTAAATCTTTAGTAACTCTGTGATGTATATGAAAGCTCTCTGATCCTTGGAAGCTATACCAGGTTCTTTTAAATACTTTGAAGCGAATATTTTGATAGTGAAAAGGGGGAGGGCATTTAGGAAAGGGCCAGCACTTATAATTCTTAAGTGAAATGGCAGGGGGAGCTATCAGAAGGAAAACTTAATAGGCACAATAAAGGACAAGCATGCACACATGCATGCACTAACGACAGTTTCCAAACCTAGGAGGGCATTTATTTAAAAAATATAACTTTGTCTATGTACACCCCTCTCCTTGGCACGTCTCAGAACTAAAGGGAATTATAGAACAAGAAAATCAAATTTAAAGAAATTTTCGATCCCCAACATCAGAAATGGAAAATTTCTCAAAAGAATACAAAAATAAAAACAAACTAGATCTAGACTAAAATTATGAAAAAATAAATAAGTATATAAATAAAATGAATGAATAAATGTTGTCCACATAAATAAAAAAATTCTCTGGCTCAAGCTCTGTGTAGCCCCCCCCCCCCCCCCCCCCCCCCCCTTTTTTTTTTCCGGACCGAACTGGTGATCGGTGTTCTAGATTTCGGCGTACTTTGAAGAGTTGCCTTTCAACCGATCTCTGCCTGTAGTTATAGGTCTGGTTGCCGCTGTTTTGCATTCAGTTTGTATCTGCTACCGGTATGTTTTTAGACTTATTGATTTAACTGAATTCAACATCTTGAAATAAATGAATGATAATTTTGTAAGCATGGCCTAACTAGTATTATGGGTGGCTGTGTCAGTGATGTGTGCATGCCGAGCTTGCCGCATCTGCGGCAGGCTCGGTCAACCTCTTGCTCCGCACGGCTCTTGCGTCGGTACATGAATGTCTAGTGGCAGTGTATATAGCAAGTGGATGCAATATATATTAGATCAATTATATTAGATCAATACAGCTACAGCAGCTAGACTGAAGTTCTGTCTCTTTCGTTCGTAATATTAGCCTCTGATTTGGGTAGGGTCGGAGGAGCCGACCCTACCCAAATCAGAGGATAACGAACCAAAGTCAGAGGACAGAACTTCGGTCTAAAGTACAGCAGCTATTGTCTTGATCAACATAGCCAGGGTCTAATTTATGTATTAGATCTAGATCTTTTATGAGAAAAAGTGCCTTTAACAATTTTGGTTATTAAATATGTTAAAGATCTAGACCCTAACGATATTAGATGGAATGACTAAGTTAAGTTAGTCGAGTATCATGATCTCCATTACTCCTAGCCGACCTTTCGGAAGAGACGAACACAAGGATATAGACTAGGTTCTATTATTGATAATGTAAAATATGATTATAAATTTTTCTACTCCAAAGTCATGCGTACCCTACGAGAAGACTGAAGAGGCAGGTAAACAAAACTAAAATGGGTTTGAAATCACCCGACAAATATCGCACAAGCTGCTTCGGAGTTCGCTAGTGTAGTGGACTCTATAATTCTTTCTTCAATTCTTCTCATAAAAAGCACTTTGAAATCTGTCAAAAAATAAATATAAAATGTAGATTTTGCTACCGGAGTGATAGTGATTTGCTTTAAAATACATTCCACGCTTTCCTGCTGATACTACTAGTAGTAGATACCCTAGTATAAAAGTTCAATTTCATTTTCAATTTCCAATCATAAATATCTTGATAATCATACAGGCGATCGGCTTGTAAAATTCATGGGATTCCTGACTGACCTAAAGGTTTATAATTATGACTGCAGCATGAGCTAAATCAAGGATTTTATCGAAGGATCTGAGACAAAGTTACAGGATCCCTGCTAGGCGATATCAATATCATATTTTACATTGTCACCTAACCCTAGATGCTATGTTAAGCCTCGGTCACAAATGCCATTACGAACTGCTACGAACGCTGTACGAACGATTTTCAGACAATGGAAAAACAGAGATTCGTATGAACCTTTGTGACCGTAGCTTAAGTCTAACTTCTTAATGTTAGATTTTTTGATATAGTGAAATGAATTGTCATGGCTTCAGGGTTTTATTACCTGTATTTTTTTAGCTAGTGTTTTATAATTCAAGGATATGTGTTCTCCAGAGACTAAATCTCTGTTTTCACCAAATCAGAAGATGTTTAAAATTCCCTCCAGGCCAGGCAGACAGCATCTGAATTTGCTCCTCTGAAAATGTATGATACTGATAGGGGGATCATAATCTAGCTGAAAAATCATATCATACAGTGGTCTATGCAAATTTCTTAAATCCACCTATCCATAAAATGGTTTATAAAATGGTGCAAGACAAATCAATAACAGATATTTTGAAGTAGATATTGATGCCTGTGTCGAATTTTGTTGCGTTGATATGCATACATTAGTAATAAATAAAAATCTCTATTTTGAAGTTGATTGATGGGAATTTCTCCCTGATTTCTAATCTGTGTTTATGGCGCACCCCTATTTTGGGGGCAAAAAAAAAAAATTAAAAAGTAAATGTTTTTTGGTTGTTGTTGTTTTGTTGCGAAAACCCATGCGGGGAAGGACCTTCGTTTAACATCGAGTGCAGTTGAAGGCGCTGATTTGTGCTTGTGAACTTGTCACAAATAATAGTAACAATGTTGTTTTTAGAAGAATGTTTAAGAATGTTTGTACCTTGTGGTACAACCATTTATTATAAACTACATATTGAGATCTATAACAAATATTACTTTCAAACCAAGATGACAGACAAATTTGAGTGTTGTTGTAGTTTCCGAGTGGTGAGTCAACACACTGATTACTGAGCTGGGAGACATTGCCAGGCATAGCGCCATAAATCGAAATAAAAATTAAAAAATAAAATAAAATAAAAACAAAAATCTTTTTTTTCCTGTACCTGTGTATAAGACGCACCCCCGACTTTCAATTTTTTTTGGCGGCAAAAAGTGCGCCTTATACACAGAGATTACGGTACCGGTATTGAAAATATCACACAAAATACAGGAATTACGTATTCTTTTCAGCATACCACAATGATATTCTCGTTGCTCAGTCACATCAGAAATTTGATGCAGTGATTGTGTCGCATTGCACATATTAAATTCAACGGGGTGCGAACAGCCAAACAGGATTTATCATTACCTCTCTTAGGAAGTCGTACAGCTGTCTGGAGTACAATACAAGGTTATTCTATATGATAGCTTGTAAATTTGTGAGTGAGTGTATGTGGGCCTGCACCTGTGTGAATTGACTAATTGACTATTGACTTTTCCATTGCTATCTTTCAGAGTTCTGGTACCTGAATTTGTCAAGAATGATGAGCCACCATCAAGTCCGATGGGGTTAGAGGTCATAGATGTGGAGACTCCTGGTGGCTCCTCTGTGACCTCTCAGAAGGAGTACACCCCTATACTCAGCTTTACCCCCAGACACTATCAAGTAGGTTGAATATAATTATTTTAAATAATGCAATCAGTATAAAGTAAGGTATTGGTAAACATAATTTCCCGCATGTGTAATTATATCCAAGAGTTAAAGATCTTATATTTGAAGTACTTGTTTTAAAACATACTTTGTGCCAGTGATGTACTTACTTTTTGTTGTTGTAATAGAATACAAAATTCATCTTTGTTTTGATATTGCTAGGCATTGTCACAACTTTTGAACAGGTACATTGTGAGGAAAATCAGTATATTTAAATACTGCTAAAAATACTTCTAATTACTTGTGTGATGAATTTAATTTGCCTGTCACTCAGTATTTACAAATCTATTACTTATATATTTTTAATATCTTACTATTTATCATTGTAGCTTGAACTCCTGGAAACAGCTCTGGAGCAGAACACAACAGTGTGCCTGCAGTCTGGGGACAGAGAAGACATTCTTAGCGGTTATGCTAATCAAAGAGCTCTCTGGGTCAGTGAGGTTACGTCTAGAGGATGGAGGAAAGAGAACATCTTTCTTGTCAATTCAGGTAATCCAGTCTATATACCGTCAAAAATAGTCATTTTATGGAACTGTTGATGTTTAGTTTTAGATCTGTTCGATGGAAATGGAAGTTTATGGCCCAAAAATTTCTCAGTGGTAAGTGTTAGTGCTGTGGCAGGACTTGAACCGCAGACCAAGGAATCCACAGTCAGGTGATGCATCGACTCAACCCCGACACCTCCACAATAGATGCAAATAATTACCGGTAATAGGAATTGATTAAAAATTGGGCAAAGTTTTTAAATAAACACTTTAAAAAGGATCTCTCCTCTCTCAAATTCCCATTAAGTGGTATCATTGGAAAATGCCTCTGTGAGATATTTATTAAGTGTTTTAGAAATATGTTGATGATGGTGCTTATTTTGATAGATGATGTAGATCATTGATACTTTGGAAATTGTGTTTATTTTAAAAATGTGGACTGCATGCATCCTAATTCATCATACCTCCTCAGACAAAATAGGATTCTTGATTTCAGGCAGCTATGTTAAATTTCTCATCATGTTTTGTTTGTTACTTATAACTAGTCTTATGTCTTTACTTTTCCACAGAATCTTATTTGTCAGAGTATGGCAATGTGATCCACACCCACACTGATTTAAATGTTAAGGAATACAGGAATAGAGAGAAAATGATTTCATGGGACAAAACAAGATGGCAGGATGAAATTGAAAATTGTCATGTTGCAGTGATGGACAGTGAGATCTTCCTCAAGCTCCTGCAGATGTCTATGTTGGACTGTCGATGCTCAATCTGCTTATCCTAGATGAGTGCCATCACACCCTTCAGCATCTTCACCCATACCACCAGATCATGCTAGCGTTCAAACAGTGTCCCAGGATGATCGCCCCAGAATTCTGGGGCTAACCGAATCGATTCTGAAAGGGGATTTCAAGCCGTGTGCCTTAGAGAAGCACATAGATATGTTAGAGACCTCGCTTCAGAGCAAAGCAAAAATAGCAACCAATTTGACGAAATTAGCAAATATGGCACCAAGCCTAAAGAAGCAGTCCATCGTCTGCCGGAAGTACGAGGACTGCGTTGAGTTGGTATCAAAACTATCAAAGCTCCTCACCGACGGTCTCGACCAACTCAACCAGTTTGAATACTCCTTCAAAGCCAGAGACTTTGAAGGTGAACTTGTGGACTGCAAGCGTGATCCTGTATTGCCCGCCATACAAGCCCTGATGGAATGCCTCTCGACTCTAACAACCATAGGTCCTCTAGGGGTCAAGATACTCATCCCCATGCTGGTACGAGAAATACTGAAGCTTGAGAAACACGAGTTCCTGGACGTTCACCTCCTGTTCCTGCAGCACGCAACCACCCAGCTCAGGATGGTTGAAAGGATATGTGACAATGCCCTCAGGGAGGAGGCAATTTCTACGACCTGAAATTTCTGACTCCGAAAGTGAGGAGGCTGTTGGAAGTTTTGAGTGGATTCAAACCCAAGGAGTTGAGCCCAGAGGAGAAAGCTCAGCAGAGCACTAATCGGAGAGGTCCAACAAGTTTGCATCACGCAGGAAGGCACAGAGATCTCATAGGGACATTAGAAGTGAGTGGCTCTTCACCATACTGTTATGAAATGCATCTCAATGTTGATTTTTTTTTTTTTTTTTTTTTGTGCTTCCTTTTTTACTTTGCAGAGTCAAATTTTATGCTATTAACATTTCCCGTTTTTAGTTTCATTGACTGATATTTGTGACAATAACAACACAAGTTTTCACTGTCAATTGATTGTCATGAAGTATGAAGTAAGGCAATAATGGCTGCTAAAATAAGATCCTATGGACCTACACTTTCACTGTTGAGAAAACTGCAAGGGTTAATGGCATTTTGTCACAACATCAAACTACTTATATTTGTTGTTATGCACGGTTGCGTAATGAACCTACATAAACCAACATTATGACTGAGCAGTGGCAAATTGATTCATATTCAAAATAAAATGTAGGAGGCGTATCATAGAATTTAATCTCAACCATGTGGTTCATGTCTTGCTTTGAAGAGGCAATCACATTGCACACAACATCTTTGGCCCTGTTGTTTAAAACTTACAATTGATGATAATTTTGCCAGTAATGGCAACTTCAACAGAAACCTTGATTTGATTGGCTGTTGAGTGAGGTTGCCATGGTAGTTAATATTGATGGCAAAGTTAGTAAGTTACCATCAATGGCAAGCTTTATGCAACGTGGCCCAGATCTTATAAAACTCAAAGATATGATGTTGTCCCCCCCCCCCCCTCTTGTTCCTTCTGCCAGTCCAAGATGGAGACCTATAGTACCAGAAGACCAAGAGGAGGACGAAGTAAGCGATGAGGAAGAAGAAGAAGAAGAGGAGGAGGATGAAGAAGATGTGGGTCTCCAGCAAACCGGGCGCTCCACCACCAACCTCTGCGGCATCATCTTCGTCGAGCAGCGTTACACGGCGGTGGTGATGAGCAGGCTCTTCAAGAAACTCTCCAAGAGGGATCCCAATCTCCATTTCCTCCTCTGTAGCTGCATCGCTATGGGCAGCGGGAGGCTGGGGACGACCAAGAAGTCTGCTATACAGGTCCAGAACCAGAGGAGGAAGCATGAAGAAGTACTGAGGAAGTTCAGAAGGAGGGAGGTCAACGTCCTGGTTGCTACCAGCTCTGTGGAAGATGGTGAGTGTATTTCATTAATATCGATAAATATTGAGTCACAGGTATCAGTTGTTCATGACAAAAAGTCAATCTAGGTTTTATAGGCATTAAATGTACGGTGACAAATTAAGAAATAAGATGGGGGATGAAATATTTTACAAAATCTTGGAAGGCACTTGTGCACACATGAGTTTGCAAAATTTGACACAATTTGTTCACTTCTGTGCAAATCCGAAGTGGACGATCAATGAAAAGAAATGCCTCTGTGGAGTTATAAATGGGTACAGGGTATGTGCACTGTATATGTGGTTGAGATTGCGCAAGCTTTAAATGGTGTACCTGTGTTAAAGGGAGTATCAACAACTCAAATAGATCACAAATTACTTGGACTATTTTTAAGGTAAAAAACTGCTGCAATTTGTTTTAAAAATTGGAACTAGTACTTTGAGCTGAATCCAAATCATGCCGAGGTGCTGTGTATCTGTTATGATATAATTAAATGACTGCACTTTGTATAGACTTAATTAGGACACTTAATCAATATGTTCAATATTTATAATTGAATTTAGTAGTTTACACATAATCTGCATCAAACTCTTCCTAGAGTTGGATCAACCTCCCTATGTAATGCACAACTTTCACTCACAGGCCTTTGCATTTATTTTCTGTGATATTACTACAGTACATGTACCTAAGCTATTAAAGAACAGTTCCAAGAGTATTTAGTCTGTGATGATAGCTTAAATGTAAATTTGATGTTATCCATTTTAATGAATGTTACAGGTGTGGAACTTCCTCGCTGCAATGGCTGCAACCTTGTGGTGCGGTTTGATCGACCTACCAGCTACCAGTCTTACATGCAATCCAAGGCTAAGGCCAGGGCACCTACATCTCACTACCTCATGCTCATATATGAGCCAGATGTACAACTGTTCCTTGAAGATGTGCAGTGCTACCAGGAGTTTGAAAGGGTGAGTGGTGTCTCTTTGATCTTTGCAGGAAACTACCAAAAATCATGACAGTGCCTCTCATAATCAAGAGAATGACATCGTCATTGGGGCATTATTGGGGCAGCTCCAGGCCAGGTAATACAGTATTCAAGATATAGAGGGACCTGGGCCCCGTTTCACAAAACTTGTCATCAGTGACAAATGACAGTTTTTGTTATAAGCTACTAAAATCCTTGCTTCTGATTGGTTATAGTCAGATTTGTCACTGATTTTTGTCATTTGTCATTGAAAGAAGGCTTTGTGAAACAGGTCCCAGGCCTTGTAGGGTCCCTTTAAGAACATTTGTAAGCACCAGCTCAATTACACATGGACGTGACAAGTGTGTTCCTGTCATTATGATGATCATGGATGTTGGAAAACATTTCCTGTTTGGCTGAAAGTTCAGAGACAGTGCAAGATACAGATGAGTTAGTGCTTTAAAAAGCCATGGCAAAAAGAGGCTGCAGATTAGAAAATAGGGTGCTTTGTGTCTCTTGGAAATTTATTCTGGAGAGATGCAGTTTCTATCAAGAGCTGATGCAGTATTCAAAGGGAGTTCTCTCCGTATTCGGACTGGTTTGCTGATGGGAATCTAGGACTCTGTGTATTTTGTATATGGATTTTCAGCTGTAAGAGCGAGAGATGTTGCATTTAAATGTTGTTAGGTGTTTGCTTAGCAGAGCTCAAGTCTGCTTGCTTCCTGTCAGATTTGCTAAGAAAAAAGCCAAGAAGCCACAGAAGGTGAAGGTAGGGAAGCCGTTGAAGGCACTGAAGGCAAGTGGGGTTTTTATTTGTAGTAAATTACAATTTAAATGTTGCATAAATTGCTTTGAACATCTGTTAGTAAAATGTAGTACACCATGTTATTGATGTTGTTACTGTACTGTGTTGGTTTATGTGTTTCATACAGGACATGTGTACAAAAGCATATACTTGCTTTCCCAATCCAGTAAAATTCAAAATTAATCTCTGATTTTTGGACTTGTGAATATCAACCATTATTATATGTGATAATAAAGTGAAGATTATAACAGATTTGGCAAAATGTTATTGTAATTTCCTCCAATTGTGCTGCTAAATGAAAATATGATAAAGTATTGCACAATACCTTAGGTTGAAGAGGAATGAGAGCCAGCCATTGCGCAATGCACCAACCAGGGTGCGTGCATCGGGCAATATTGCGCAATAATTCAGGTTGAATAGGAATAAAAGCCAACCATTGCGCAATACACCAACCAAGGTGCATGAGGGGATATTGCACAATACTTCAGGTTGACGAGGAATGAAAGCCAGTCATTGCGCAATACACGAACCAAGTCGCATGCACCTAGATGATATTGCGCAATACCATCACCAAAGGTATACCGGACGAGACGGTATTGTGCAATACTTGTGAATGAATAATCCATTATTGTTGGCTTTTGGCAACGTGCCAGAGCTGCTGAAGGAGTCATTGTTATTGTTCAGTGATGTTTGTTAAAGGCATCGTTCAATAATGTTTCCAGTTTTGCAAATCTGAGATGCATGGCTCTACATGTACGTGGTATCAGTGTCTGTGAAATGGTGTAATTTTTTAAGCCCTAAAAACATTGCGCTTCAAAATGATAATGAAGTCCCTCAAAAATATCAAAATCTTTGAGTGACCGGTTTTACTATAACGGTACTCATTTCCCCCAAAAGACTGTAGTGTTATAAAAACTGTTGGGAAAACAATCTTTGAAATTTCGACAGGCAGACTGGCGATCGTCTTGTAAAAGTCATGGGATTCCTGACTGACCTAAAGGTTTATAATTATGATTGCAGCATGAGGTAAATCCGATCCCTTTAAAGTGAGCATAGAAAAATGTTGAATGACAGAAAGAATGAATTTATCTATTGAAAGAGTGATACATTATTATTGCAACATACAAGTTGAACTATCTACATTATATATTCTCATATTGCGCAATACCTTCACCAACGGTATACAGGATGAGAGGGTATTACGCAATTCTTTTGAATGCATAATCTGTTATTGTTGGCTTTTGGCAATGTGCCAGAGCTGCTGAAAGAGGCATTGTTATTGTTCAGAGATGTTTGTTAAAGGGAGCATAGAGAAATTTATGTCAAATTACAGAAATAATGAATTCATTAAATGTTGTAGATTAATAGATGAAAATGAATGCACCTTCCAAATTGTTATTTGCTTGTTGAGACTGAGTGTCATTTGATTCACTCATGGTAACCCCCCCCCCCCCCCCCACCCAAAAAAAAATAAAAAAATAATAATAATAATAATACATATTGCAATGTAGAAGTTGAATTATGTACATATTTTCTCATTGTGGAAAAGAACAGAAAGTCTGTCTGCATAGGTATACATTTTGTTTTTAATAATTTGCATGATTAAGAATAATAACAGTTCATGATTTCAAAAGTGCTATACATAGAATTGCCAAAATCTTTAAATCATTAGATTATGAAATATATTTTTCACAATACAATTTTCTTTTTAAAATTGTATTGGACTTGCTTGCCAGTCAAGTCAAAACCTTGTGTGATGTTTATCTGTAAAGAGCTTCTAAGAGGCTTCTGTAGTTCTATATGCTGCAAGCACTACATTAATCCATCATCACCATTCATTCATTCATATATAGGTCCTGAATAGAAAGAGTAAAGGTAAGACCCAGCCACAAGAAGAGGTATTAGACCTCCTGAAAGCTGACAAACAGATGCCTGCATACATCCCCAAGAATGAGGAAGGGTCACCCAGGGCCTCGATGACCACCGCCATCCAGATTATCAACAGGTAAAATTAATACAAGCTAAGCTAATCTAATCTAATTTAAACAAATCTAAATTAATAGAAACTATTAAACCCAAGCTAATCTAATGTAACCCAAGCTTATCTAAGCTATTAAAGCTAATCTAAGCTAAGATAAAGTAAACTAAGCTAATCTAAGCTTTAAGCCAAGCTGAGCTCAGCTGAGCTAAACTAATCTTATTGAAGCTGAGCTAATATAACTTAAGCTTACTTAATCTACAAGCTAAGCTAATCTAGGCAAAGATAGGTGACATGGAGTAGCCAGAATCTGTTTTCAATGAAGAATTAATCATATCATCATATATGATATAAAATGTCATTTGTTAACCTTTTGCCTTTTTTCTCATCTGTTTCGACTCTGACTACCCATAGATACTGTGCCAAGCTGCCTAGTGATGTGTTCACCCATCTGACTGCCTCCTGTAAGATGAAGGAGAGAGAGGGTGATGTTAGCCCAGAGTTCCAGGCCACTCTTCAGCTGCCCATCAACTCGCCTATCAGGAAACCCATTACAGTGAGTCCCATTCTAGGATGGTGTAGGTAGCGTGGTATAGGTAGCAAAGATCACTTGGCAGGAAACCCATTACAGTGAGTTCCATTCTAGGATGGTGTAGGTATCGTGGTATATGTAGCAACTAGCAAAGATCACTTGGCAGGAAACCTATTACAGTGAGTCCCATTCTAGGATGGTGTAGGTAGCGTGGTATAGGTAGCAAAGATAACTTGGCAGGAAACCGATTACAGTAAATCCCATTCTAAGATGGTGTACGTAGCATGGTATAGGTCGCAAAGATCACTTGGCAGGAAGCCCATTACAGTGAGTCCCATTCTAGGATGGTATAGGTAGCAAAGACCACTTGGCAGGAAACCCATTACAGTGAGTCCCATTCTAGGATGGTGTAGGTAGCGTGGTATAGGTAGCAAAGATCACTTGGCAGGAAACCCATTACAGTGAGTCCCATTCTAGGATGGTGTAGGTAGCAAAGATCACTTGGCAGGAAAACCATTACAATGAGTTCCATTATAGGATGGTGTAGGTTGCGTGGTATAGGTAGCAAAGATCACTTGGCAGGAAACCCATTACAGTGAGTCCCATTCTAGGATGGTGTAGGTAGCAAAGATCACTTGGCAGGAAACCCATTACAGTGAGTCCCATTCTAGGATGGTGTAGGTAGCGTGGTATAGGTAGCAAAGATCACTTGGCAGGAAACCCATAACAGTGAGTCCCATTCTAGGATGGTATAGGTAGCGTGGTATAGGTAGCAAAGATCACTTGGCAGTATTAAGTGAAATGCCCAATATGTATTTTCAGCTTTGTTCACTGACAACTTTGTAAAATCGCTGTAATCCTAAATAATTTTACATGTAAAGAAATGGCACTTCCTTTTGATTAAAGAGTAGTTGTGCGCAGTAAAGATCTCTATTACAGTATAATTACTGATCCAAGTGTAGGACACAGTAATGTGAAGCACCCTATGTTTTCATATAGAAAATATGGGTGTCGATGCATGCATATCATTCTTATACGATTCCAGATCTAGTATTTGCAGCTGCATTTTTGTTGTTGAAAGGTGGTGTATTGAAAACAATTCTAAAGGCATTTCTCTTTTTCTTTTGTTTTATTCAACAATTCATTTCAATCTTGCACAACCAAGTAATAAAATAACTTTTAATTTGTTTGTTTTGTAGGGTCCATGGATGAAGCGCAAGAAATGGGCCACGATGGCAGTGGCTGTCAAAGCTGCTACGATTCTACATAAAGCAGGTAAACGTGATGAATGTGACACTTACATTAAGTATGTCTCTATGTTTTAGATAGGTAGAGAGATAGATAAATGGTAAAATAGATAGATAGATAGATGAATAGATAGAAGATAGGTAGATGCATAGATAGATAGATTAATAGATAACTGATTAGATATATATAAGATAGATAGGTAGTTAGATAGATAGATAGATAGTAAATGAATAAATAGATTAATATATATTAGGTAGATAGTAGAAAGATGATAGATACAAAGAAGATAGGTAGATAGATTAATAGATAGATGGATAGATTACTGAGCAGATATATAAACGATAGATATATAGATAGTAAGATGGATAGGAAGATTGATAAATAGATAGACAGATTAATAGATGGATAGGTAGATAGATAGGTAAATAGATAGTAGACAGATACATAGATACTTAGATATATAAATTAATGGATATCAGGTAGATAGTGGATAGATGATAGGTAGAAAGATAGATAGGTTGATAGATAGATAGATAGATAAGAGGTAGATATATCAGGGGCGGATCCAGGAATTTCTTGCCGGGGGGGCACACGGTGGGAAAGAGATTGGCCAGGGGGGCACGCCCCTGTTTTTCAGTAAATTTTGGGCGAATTTAGGGCTGATTTTAACACATTTTTGGGGGGCCGGGGGGGCACGTGCCCCCTTTTTACCCCCCTGGATCCGCCACTGTATATAGATACATACATGAATAGATACTTCTCAGATGCAGTATTATAATTACAGTCGTACAAATGCTCTTGTATTCTTCAGGAGAGTTGAATGACTACCTGCAGCCAATGGGGAAGGAATCGATCCTGAAGGCGACTGATAATGCTTTCAATCATTTGTTTGCTGATGGTCAGACACGACCAGGAACAACTAAGAAGAGACAGTACTATGATAAAGAGGTAAATATTCCCCCTCCTCTGTCTTTTCTTCTTTGACCTAAGGTTTGTTGTTTTCTGTTTATTGGGATGGAGGTCTACATTCAACATGCCAGTGATCAAAAGATTATGTAAACAAACACACAAAGTTAAATCAAGTCACTCACTTTACATCAGTACCGTGGCAGTGTTATCTTTAATTGTTCATTCATAAAAGGTTTTGAAGCCAGAATCAGGCAATGGAAACACCTCTTCAACAAAAATGATTTGATGCACAGTGTGACAGTCGAATGTTCATAAAGCTTTATTAGGGAAGAATCTGTTTCCTTATTGGTACAAGGCTTGCTATGTGATTGTCTGTAGCACACACTCTAATGCTACTCTGTTTTTTTTTAGCAATGCTTGACTGTTCAGAACCAAACATGTTCCAGAACTGCTATTTTGTGCAGAGAAGAAAAGGAAATATTTAAGATATGCAGCCATACAATATTAAATCTATGCATGATCCTTTTTGACCAGGTTGCCAAGTGCCTGCAGGGATGCCTTCCCCAAGCAGATCAACCTTGCTACCTGCAGAGCATTGACATGACCCTAGCCTCACCTAAATGGATATTGCAAAAGAAAATGAAAATAATAACATGTGAATGTATTGTGAACCAAACATGTCCCAGAACTCTGATTTTCAGCTGAATGTAGCCATACATTAATAACTCTCTGCATGTTGCTGTTTGACCAGGTTGCCAAGTGCCTGCAGGGATGCCTTCCCCAAGCAGATCAACCTTGTTACCTGTACAGCGTTGACATGAGCCTGGCCTCGCCTTTACCAGACATCCTCAACATCCGGGAGAGGAGACTCCACAGACCAGAGGAAACCCAGCAATGCTTTGGCATCATCACCTCAAAGCAAATACCAAAGGCAAGTACAGTAAAACCTGCTTTAGTGACCACCTGTCTACAAAGACCACCTGTCTACAACAAGCACATTTTTAGTTTCCCTTGAAAATAGTTTCTCATTTAAACATGTACTGAAGGAACCTGTTTACAAAGACCACTTTTTGTGTTTCCCTTGGGCGGTTGCTGTAGACAGGTTTGACTGTAATTGGTTATGGATCAACTGGGATCGTATTCTGGAAACGATGCTAACCTTCATCAGTTCATCCTCTAATGTCTGCACAAAGCTGGATGTGTTCACATAAAGTTAAAAGAGACATCTGCGCAAGCACCAATGATGATAAGTTGGGTTCGTCCAAATTCAGATAACAATTATCACTAGACATCTTTAACTGAATAATAAACAAAAATCTATAGATCTAGTTATCAGGCACCTTGTCCATGTTTTATGCAGTCTAGTGGAAGTGTGTTCCAGTGTTTGTGGTTTTCAGCAAGTCCTCGTTATTGTGCATTTAAACTGGTCCAAACAAAGCTGTTTTACCCGTCTTGCTTACTTAACGATTAATGATTGAGCATGAATTTTCACAAGTTTCTCTTGTAAGGCTTTTAAAAAAACTTTTTAAAAATGCAGTAAACTCATTGGACAGATTGTTTGGGTATGACACAGTATTTCTGTAAACTCCAGCCCAAATCATTTCGCGCTAGGTATTCAACATTAATATAATTTTGAATTGATTCTATTCATCATTTCTACTCACCCAGGTCCCTGGATTTCCAGTCTACACCCGAGCGGGAGAGCTCGCCGTCTCCATCACGCTTGAGTCGGATGAAATTCGACTAAGCGGCAACCAGATCAGGAGAGCCCAGTCCTTCCATGGCTGCATGTTCTCTGAAGTGCTACGCCTGGACAAACCAAACCTTGAGCTGAACCCAGAGAAGAGTCAAGCAAACTACCTTATCGTGCCTCTCAAAGAAGGTGAGAGATTGCAAAAACTGATGTTTCAGATCTAGTTAGTTTGTACTTCAACCCAAGTATGTCTTCTTAACCTATTGACTATAGAAACACGGTAGATTCTGTATTAAGCCAATCTAAATGAGAGAGTTTAGTTGACACTAGGTTAAGAAACTATGATAACATAGTGCATAATTTCTTTTGAATTCTTATTCTAATTGATGAGGAACTTTAACATAAGATACGATAACATTAGATTTGTGTGTGTTTGTGGAAAATATTTTGAGATTTGCATGTGTTCCATGTGTGTCATTGTTAATGATATTTAGGACTTTTTTTTCTTTCATTTTTTTTCTCTGATATGGTTATCCAATATATAAATTAGCATTACTTATCATAGGTATATGTCTAATGCATTTGTTGGTATATCTTATTCCATCCTGCAGGTCCTGCAAGAGGTCCTTCTGAGATTGACTGGTCATTCCTGGAGAAGGTCAGCCTGAGCTCCGGTCATCTTGACCAACCTACTCAACTCCCAGACTACAGCCAGAGCCAGTTTGAGTTCTCCACAGACATCCTAGCCGATGCCGTGGTCACACCTATCTACAGGAACATTGACCAACCCCAACGCTACTTTATGGCAGACATCCTCTACGACTTACCCGTGACCAGTCCTTTCCCGTCCGAGAAATATGAGACGTTTGTAGACTACTACTTTGAGCGGTACGACATCCAGATATCCAACTTCCAGCAGCCGCTGGTCGACGTTGACTGCATGTCATCAAGGCTGAATCTGTTGACTCCAAGGTATCTGAACCACAAAGGGAAAGCATTACCCATCAGCACTGGTCAGAACAAGAAGGGTAACCTGCAGAAGAAGCAATACCTGGTGCCTGAGCTCTGCTACATCTACCCAATACCTGCATCCTTGTGGCGAAAGGCTGTATGCCTTCCATCTATCCTCTACAGACTGAACGCTCTGCTGATTGCAGAGGAACTCAGAGTACAGATAGCTGAGGAGGCTGGTATCGGCTTAAAGACACTTCCACAAGAATACCCCTACCCAAACCTGAGCTTTGGATGGGAGGGACTTGACCTGGAGGCCCTCGAGAAACAAGAGAAAGAGGCTGAAGAAGAAGCAGCTAGGTGTGAGGAGGATAAAGATAATGCAATAAGTGTTGAACCAAAGTGCAATAACAATGAGCAGCTGAAAGAAAAGGAACGTGCAGCTGAGCTTGAAGTGCGGACAAACAAGAGTGAGGAACACAAAGTAAATGAGCAGCTGAACTCACCCTGTAACTCAAAGAGAGAGCAACATTCTGGGGGAGATATGAGTGTAAACAGTACTATTGAGAGCAAAGAGATCTCTGATGATGGGAACTTTCACCTTGATGATGATGGTAATGACCCACAGATGTGCCTTGGACCCAGTCCTACTATTATATTGCAGGTGAGACAGAGGAATTTTATGAGAAGAGTATGTTTTTATTATACAGTAGGCTTGCGGATGCACCATGTGAGAAAGAGGGAGGATTGAGGATTCCTGAAAAGTCCTGTTTTTATTGTGAGGAATCTGCATACATGCCAACTGTTCAGATTAAAGAGGAACATTCCTCTTTTTGGGAGAAGATAATTATCATTTTAATGCAGGTGTTCCTCTTCCTGTACAAATTTGTCTGTAGTATTGAATAGGAGAGTTAGGATTGTTCCTCTTTTTTTTTTAAATAGCATAATTTGTACAGATTTCTGATTTTCAAATGTTGGCATGTATGAATCTGTGTTTAAACTTTTGATATACAGAACCCCCTCCCTAGATAAATGCTGCCACTTATCCCAAACTGCCACATATTTGCTTTACATTTCTTTAATCTTGCACATCTTTTATCATCAAATTTTTGGAAATGTAATCTTCCAGTATGGAGTCCTTTTACCATTCATGGTCATACAGGTATGTGAGTCTCATCATTGAGAATTGATGTATTTACATGTACATGTAGGTACAGAAACCTAAATTTTCTTGGTAGATTAGGTGGAGTTCAAAATTGCTCTGTTTAGTTATTTAAACATCTATGAAGATTAAATGTGAGCCTTTTATGTGCCATCCTTGAGGAATCAATGTGTGGAAATTAAAAAATAGGGCTGTCCTTTTTTACATTCTCATGTATTTCTAAAGCACATACATTTCTCTCAAAAATGCACTTTGTATTTGTGATACCTGGGCCCCCTCTTATAGAATGCTGCGATTGATTTAGATCTGCCGTAACTTAACCTCAAACACACCTGTGTACTCTACAGGAGGGCCCTGATCACAATCTGGCGAAAATCATACAACGACGATGAAAAACGGCATAAAAACCAACAACAACAACAATCTTTTCTTGACAACTTTTGACATGTTATTTCTTTTTCAGTCCTTGACCATGTCCAATTCCAGTGACGGTTTCAACCTTGAACGACTTGAGATGCTAGGAGATTCTTTCCTAAAGCAGGCTGTGACTGCCTATCTATACTGCACATACCCTCATCTGGATGAAGGCAAGCTCTCCTTTCTCAGAAGCAAACAGGTCAGGGGAAAATATATTTTCATTGTCATTTAGAAATTTGAGCTATGTTACATAAACGTGTACAACCATTGTAAAAGACTTGATTTGTGATGATCCCTAATTTATTTGGCAACTGATTCTATAATTTCAGTGTATATTCACTCAAAGACTCCCTCAAACTTTGCCTATAGTTTTGTATGCACCTGTACACTTGTACGGTTGAAGATTGCTGAATTAGTTTGTGATAAGGCAAAATTTAATTTCAAGCAAGAAGTTTACATATGCAAAGTCTGTCACTTTACTGTGGTCTGTATTCTCCTATTCTACACAGGTTAGTAATTTCAACCTGTACTGCCTGGGTGATAAGAAAGCACTAGCTCATAAGATGCAGGTATCGCTGTTTGATCCATCCATCAACTGGCTACCACCCTGCCTGCTGGTCAAAGAGAGTTCCAAACCTATCCCTAAGGAAGAGACCGAAACCGACCCGGACGCAGGATTTGTCATCGATACCTGGGATCCCTCGACTGTCGAAGGCGTGGATGACTTTGATGATGATGACTTCGACAGTGATCAGTGTTGGGAGGAGAACAGCGATGATTTCTCTGATGAGGAGATTGATGAGACCAAGGCAGAATGTCCGGATGATTTCTTCGCAAGGGAAGAGAAGGACAAGGAGCAGTGGTCATTCTCCGTCGGTGATCCAGACGATGTCCCAGGGTTGACGTACACTGGTGCTAAAACGCAGGACTTGGGGAGTGTCCCTCAGCTGCCGTATGAGATCCACACCCAGCACAGCATGTCTGACAAGAGCATTGCTGATTGCATTGAGGCCTTGATCGGTTGCTACCTGGTGTCCTGCGGCTTCCGTAGCGCCCTTCTCATCATGGCCTGGATGGGGTTGGATGTCCTTCCAGCCATCAAGGATCAATCCAAAAAGCGGAATGACCAATCCTCAGACCTTCCTGCAGCTGATCTTCCAGTGTCTTGCCTCTATGGCTACCTCAAGCAACCAGAGTCCCCTCTCCTGAGGAGTATACCCAATGCAGAGGACGTGTTGCAGCAGCAGCTTGTGGGATACGAGGGCTTTGAGAAGACCATCAACTATCGCTTCAGGGACAGGGCTTACCTGCTACAGGCCTTCACTCACTCATCCTACCACCGCAACAGCATTACTGACTGTTATCAGAGGTAACTGTCTCTTCATTGCTGTCTGCTAAATTTTACATGAGGAATATGTATAGAATGGTTATAATGGTTTTTAATTAAAAATGCTTAAAATTAAAAATTAAAGATAATCTGACAATCAACCAGATATATTATGACTATCAGTCAAGCACAGAATTAATGGTGTACCTGCATCATCAGTAACCAATACTTGTAAATTTATTTGTTTGTAAAGCTTGTTCATGGATGTAAATTAGTAACAAGCTTAAGTATTTATGTGTCCTTGTAAATCATGCACAATAAATGAAGTTATTTTCACAGTATTTCATTTATATCATAGGCATGTTGAATTGTTTGTACAGTGTATTGCATTGAGAAAGTTTGCATTGTGTAGATCTTAATGTTTAATGCCATCTAGAGCCTATTTATCCACATTTCTTTCCTTTACAATTTCCCAGGCTTGAATTTCTTGGAGATGCCTTACTAGACTACCTCATCACTCGTCACCTTTACGATCATCACACCAACCTCTCTCCCGGGGCCTTGACCGATCTCCGCTCAGCCCTGGTCAACAACACTATCTTCGCTTCCTTGGCGGTCAAGTTCGACTTCCACAAGTACTTCAAGGCCTACACTGCCAACATGTTCCAAGTCATAGATAACTTTGTGACCTTTGTCGACGCAAAGAATGAAGCACTGGGAATGGATTCACAGGTAGATATGTCTTGCGAACATGATCGAGAATGAAATGAATGAATGAATAAACATGAGATGAACATGAGATGAACATGAGATGAACAGAGTATGGAATTGATACTCTTTAGTACATTCTATACAGATAATTTAAACTATTACCAAGTGCTTTTGAGGGCTCAAAATATGTGAAATGATTGTGTGCCCTTGCCCATCTAAATCTCCATTTTGTCTGTCTGAAAATAATGACTATGTTGGTCAGCTAGCAACTTTAATATAGTTAATTTTTTTCTTCATTTCTGGCAAGCTTCTTTAGATTACCCCAAAATTTGAATTTTGCACATAATTACTTGATTTATACCCACCTCGCAAGCCAAAGAAAAAATTAAGTGAGGACCCTGCATATGCATTCATTGGTCTCTTTTGTAATAATTAAGTAAAACCAGCCTGCCATAATAGCTAAACTTTCTTTCTTTCAATTTTTTTGTTGCCTTCACTTTCAGCTCAAGTACAGTGAGATGGATGGAGAACAAGAAGAGTCTGAAGATATCGAAGTACCTAAAGCTCTGGGAGACATCTTTGAATCAGTGGCTGGGGCCATCTACCTTGATAGTGGCATGTCACTCAATGCTGTCTGGAAAGTCTACTATCCCATGATGAAACAACAGATAGGTGAGTTTCTAAGCTCAATCTATTTAGTTTGATTATTTTTAACTTTTCTTTCCAGTCTTTTAAAAATAGTTTTTGAAGGTGTTATCTTTGTTTTGTTTTCTTGATCTCAAATATGTGTTCACCTTCTTAATCTTCCCCATTTCCTACTTCCACTTGATTTTCGTTTAAATTGACATTCCTGTTCACCAAAATATTTACTTTTCTCTTGTTTTTAAATGATCATTTTCATAACTCCAATTTCTCCATCTTATTCGACATACCATATTAAATTCAAGTCCAAAATAGTATGATGTACATGCACATAGAATGAATGTTTAAAAATAAATTGTATGTATGTAATTCATTTGGCTTAAGTTTCCTGAGGAAAGATCTTGGGCAAACAATATTCAGTTCATTATTTCCCTTCATGTTCATATTTTTTCTTGTCAACTTTTCAGAGCAATATGCCTCAGACCTACCAATATCTCCTGTCCGAGAACTGCTAGAGATGGAACCAGAAACTGCACGATTTGGGTAATAATTTTGTGCTAGATATATGTATCAGCATTTCTTAGGTGTGATGCACAAACGTAGTCAAGTTTGATAATGCTATTTCCTACTAATTTACTTCCAAATGGAAGCATGCACAATTCGTCTTGATAGTTTTAAGTGGTATAACCCCTGGTCACCTATCTATCTAACATGCCAAAATGTACATGGTTTCTTTTTAGCATTTTGGTAGAAAAAAAAAGAACTATGAAAAGGTTATCATCAGCATTGTAATCACTAAATTTTACATTTTTACTTGTTCAATTTTGATTGATTTTATTTCTACATGTCACAACTTTCCCTATTTGTATAAAGTGACTTTTTTCATTATGATCATTAATTATGCAATGTCCCCCTTGTCCCCCACGTTATTAGTAGTTTCTTTGAATACTAGTGTTTTTTTCTCTTTCACTGTTACTGATAGCCCTCCGGAGAAGACCATTGATGGCAAGACGAGGGTCACCGTTAACGTGGTTGGCAAGGGACAGTTCAAGGGTATTGGACGGAACTACCACATCGCCAAGGCAACAGCAGCTCGTTTTGCTCTGCGCCATCTGAAGAGCCAGCCCAAGAAGTGAACAAATTATGATTCTTAAAGAGTACGGCCTTGTTCACACATGAGATGGTCAACAGTCTGAAAGAAAACCACCTTGGCAAAAATATTAAGACAAGTATGGTGTGCTTCAGGTTTCTGTGTAATATAACACACAGACACAGCTACTTTTTTTTTTCATCCCCTTTTTAATGTACTTATTTCACTTCATCTACATGTATGAATTAGGCTTGAGGGTGCAGATAAATGTTTGTATCTTGAATGAGTAAGGCCTTGTCCACACAGGACACAATAAAGACAAGCATGGTGTGCTTTACGTTTCTGTGTAATCTAACACACAGATTAGTGAGGATGCTTAGGGGCTTTCGTTGCTTGCAGTAATTTTTTTCATCCCCCTTTTTCAATTTATTTATTTCACGTCATATACATGTATGAAGGAGGCTTGAGTTTGCAGGTAAATGGTTGTTTCTTGTGTTGAGGGCGTCAAAATTTATATGGATAATGTGGCAACTAACTTGTTGGAATGACCCATAGTAAGGAAAGCATGCACTGTATTTGCAGGAAAGTAATTGAATTCATTGACAATGAAATAATTCTGTGAAGCGTATTGATACGTTTTCTGTAACTGGAAAGGCACTTATACAACAAAAAAGTCATTATGATTAATATAAATATTTTTATTGACATACTTGGCTAATTTCCATTATGGTTTAATCTTCACTGCCAACTCAATCAGCAATAACTGCAATATTCTTTCTTTTGCTATAATGTTTTCTATTATTCTTTAGAGCAGACTTGTGAATGAGATTGTGATTTCTGCCCTGAAGTAATTATTCAACTGGAGCAGTAATAGTATTATGCAAACTCCTTAGAAATTGATTACGATAGGATAGAATAGTCAATTTCATTAGCCACTGAAAAAATAAAATTATTCTTGTGTTAAAAAGAAGGAACAGGGTTATAGGCTATAAGATTATTATTTTGTGTAAACAAAATAAACCCCCTCCTCTCCCCCCCCCCCAAAAAAAAAGGATATTTATTAAAAAGAGGACATAAGATGAATTGTTATAGGATATAGGATCAATAGAATAAAATAAACCCCAAATAAGAATTGAATGGATTTTACAAAATGTGTCATTTTGTTGCTAACTGGCAAGTCCTGTATGTTTTCTAGGGATGAACAGGATTTTCATTCAGAGATTTGCACAATGCATATACCGGTATTCAAATGTCATTGACTGAAGTTGAAGTATTGTGAAATGCATTAACCCTAATAAGGCCGGGGGGGGGGGGGGGCCATTATGGCCCCCCCCCCCCTCCACGATTTTTCTGATTGTTCGAGAACGCATATGGATGGCGCCTCGCCGCTCGCTGACTTTTTTCTTTAGAGTCTTGCGCATCTTTAAGTTAAAAAGTTAAGTTAAAAAAACAATGAAATACATAAGAAATTATCAAAACAAGAGATAACATAAGGAATAAGCTGGCTCTTCCAATTTTTTTTGTCGTATTATTGTTCCAAATGGTCTAATGAATATATGTAGTGAAAAAGAATGCTTAAATATGAATAATATAGGATTTATGGGTAAAAATGTGATTTAATGACGTTATTTGCATAAATTACCATAAATATGCAAATTAGGGATTTTTTTCAAAAAATTGAAATTATCATATTGTTCTATACACTTCACTTGACACGCGTGCAAATTTTCGCGGAGATCGGCCGTTTTACGGCCGAGATCTTAGGGGGGGGGCCATAATGGCCCCCCCCCCCCCCCCCCCCCCCCCGGCCGTAGTAAAACTTCAAATAGCCTGGCCTTATTAGGGTTAAGGCATTAAATTACAAGTATTTTGCAATTCTATGGACCTCATGGTACTATCTGGAATTTGTAAAGAGGACCAGAACAAAAGCTAAATAAAGTTTCAAGAAAAGCTCTCATGTACGGTCACATGCATGCCAGTACCGGTATACAATTTACATGAATATGTTTGTAATAATGTCAACTGGAGACTGCTGAACTTTCATTACTCCAAAGTAGAGTTTAAATGAAATGAACAATGATTTGAAGACTATTCTGATAATGCAGCTGGAAATAGTGTGTGTGTTTATGAATCACATATAGCCATTATTGATAGATTTGAAGTTAATATGTTTTTGACATCCATAATCTTTTTAATAGAGGTTTATCCCTAAAGATCATGTTTTTAGACTGTTCAGCATTCTTTACAAAGATATTATGAGCGGCTATGAATCATGTACTGGAAGATGAAATTAAATGTGAAAATGTATGTTTCGTAAAGCTGGAAAATATATGCTTAGATAAGATCGGTGAGGGCTGAATTACATTGAAGTAGATATAAATTCACAGTTCTTTAAGATTTAAAGCATCTAGTGAATTTTTCACACTGAAGTATTTCAAACACATGTTCATTATGTATTCCATGGTGAAATACAGTACAAGAATGACTGGAAAAATAACCTTCATGCATGGTGTATTTCAGTTATAGACTGCCCATTTATAATCTATGCATTTATACATATTTAAGATGGAGATGTATATGTTGTCATAAAAATATGCCTCCCTACAAAAATGCCTCAGGTACTAATTTAGTTCTGCCTTACTCAAGTAATCATGTGGCTAGACAGTTTTCTTTGATTCTTATTCAATGGGATGAACTGTCTGTTTAAAATAAATCCTTAGTTGACTTTAATTGCGTTTTGAGACAAACTGGCTGAAACTTTACATTTAAACCATTCTACCTGTCAAAGTGTATTATTTTCAGTGCATCAATACAGTCTTATATTATATGACACATTGCAAGTTTAGATAGTGCCAGTCAAGTTCTGAGAGCAAATTAATGGCATCTGTTTTTCACAAGAAAGTTTCTTTGATGCTTGTAGAACCTCCTTACTATCAAATACTGATCTTTGAAGTTGAAAATGTGTTTACATTTATTCGTGAATTGATTATATCATGCTTGCACTATTCATCAAATCATGTAGATTGAATTTCAACATTTTCATCTTTGCAATTTGGCGGTATATCAATGATATTTGAGAAATATACATGTACCCGGTAGTCAATATGTTGACTTAACTTATGCCTGTAGCAAGAAACATATTGGATTATGATCTAGGTATGAATTGTATTTTGATTGAGAATGACTCGTAAGACAGTGAATTGATATTATAATTGTGGAAGAAAAAAGCCAGCTAAATATTTGTGTGTACTTATTGTCTTCATACTTATGCAAGAAAGTGTCAAACAATTTAAAAAGGGCAACTCTTCCATTATTCTACCTCTACTTCTATTTCAGACTTTATTAAAAAAAAACTTTTCTGTGTGTCGTCGATATCACAAGCCTTGTGATACATGTGACTGTAATGAATTGTCTGTTATATGCTAAGCCACATACCATGGTAGATACATGTATTGTGTGAAATATACTTAGAAGAATCTCCTAAAGGTGGTGGTTAGTGAATATATATTATATGCAGAGAGTGAGCAAGGGATTAAACTTCATCATTTTTAACACAAAGTTATTGCTTTCTGGCACTCGGGAGCTGATACGATCTGGCTATCAAGATAGGTAATTAGATTTGTGCAATATGAAATAACAAAAATAACAGTAATTTGATACATTGACTGTTTTGTCTTAGCAAAAGAATTGCAACAATGTATTTTCAACAATCTGTTATAAAATCTTGCAATACTTAATGCAAATAACCAGGTAAAGGTTTCTATTCAACTTTCTTTTTCTTTCATGATTTGTTTTACCTCGTTATTTTTTTTTACCTCTCATTATTCGAAAGAAATCTATGATTAATGAATAAATCAAATAATAAGAATTCCATATTATAAAAAGGTCCTTGCAGCAACTGCAATGAAATCTGCACATCACAGTCCCAAAAGTTATGAAATTTGATAAAGTCTTGTATTGACAGTCTTTTAATAAAATATATTGACATCCCTTTAGTATTTATGTTGAATTACAAAATTGGATTGTATTAAATTCTCCTTTTACTTCAAAGAAGGATTGAGAAGACCAGGATTTCATCATCATGTATGTAAACCAATCTTTTGCATATTTTAAGTACATTATGCACTTTCTAATTTGTTGTTTGTACTGCATATAACAGGAATGATATATTGATGATGGTTTATCCTACTGTGTGCCTGTCTAACACTGCCTCTTTTAGCATGTCACCCGTATATATCAAATTGTGTGTGGAATTCTGTACACTTTTTAATTTTCTATATACATATATTTGACTTGAAATTAATTCTTTTCTTTTGAAAATGAAATAAAAGCAGGACTGCTTTAAAACTTCATTCCAGTGTACTTCTAATGTTCGATGCATTCATATGTTTGTAGGTTCTTCTGTTTTTGTTTAAAGGTATGTGTCAATTGTCTTTGGTTTACTCCTGATATAACGTTAACAAAAAAGCAGGCTGCCAAAACATGTATTTGATATATGCTGAATGGAGTATTTTGAAAGTAAATCCCTGTTATTCAAAGAAAGAAGAAAAACATTCGTTTTGAAGTAAGATTTTGGTTATGAGTGTGTACAAATTTCAAGTATATTTCTATCATGCTAGAGAGATTATTTACATACAATACAAAATGTCACAAAATGTCACAAATTTGTTAATCTAAAAGCATTGTCATAAATATGAGATGCAGGTTTATGGTAACCTGTAATTTTGTTTGCTTGCAGAATGAATTTGGCAGAAATTGTTATTGAAAAAAATATGACAAAACTACATATTTTATCAAGTGGACCCGGTATTATCTCATTCTGTTGGTTGAAAAAGAACATTAAATTAGGAGGAGGAAACAATTCTTGCCTACAAAATAATTTGGGTTTTAAAATGAAAATTTGTGCTACATGTACATCGATCCTATGCTTCAAATCATAATTTTGTTCCTTTTTTTTTCATTTTCCACTTAAGTTACAACTTGCAAATATCATTTACAAGTCAGTATTATTTCTCCAGTTTTTGTAGATCCATGGTGCAACATGGACTGAATTAAATATGATAATGATTTAATAAATATTGCAAATATTTGTAATAGCACCTCCACATTATCTCCTACTGACATAAGGAATAGCAATATTTGATTTCACATACTTATGTCAAGTTATGGGTATTTCCAAAGTGCCAGGTGATAAAGTATATAATTCATCTAATGATTACTTGTATTAACATTTTCATTTCTGATTATATTTCTGTCACAGCAGAATGTTGGTTGCATGAATGATGGTATGCGTTGCTTTGTTTGGCAAGCCTCAGACAAGCATGCATGTTAAAGAGTCTAGAGTAACCATTTGTTTATACTACACTTCTGCTAGTTAATTGCAGTGTTATTTACATTCATGAAAAGTGTTGTTTTGTGAAAATCTAAATCGTACATTCTACTTCATGTTTTAGGAAAGGTATTATAAAGTATATCAATGGTGCAGTTTTTGCAAGAAATGTAAGAATAAATTGGTGCTCCAAAATTGTATGTACATCCATCCTGCTTGATACATTGTTTATTTTTTGTGCTGTTTTTCATGTCTTCAAATTTTTACCAGGATTGGTATTTTGGGGGGTATGTTGAATCCATTTAGGTCAGCTTTGTTTTAATTTTCTCTTTTATTTCATAATGCAGACTTGCAGAGAGATGGTAAAGAATATCTTACAAAAAGTACAGATAAATCAAATTTTCAAATGAATGCTATATATTGGAAACAAAATGAAAATTATTTATTGAAAATGAGTCCTTCGATTTGTAAAATACTGAAACACAGGAAAATGAGAGAGGCATACAAATAATAGCTCAATAAACCCAAAGGATTGACCAAAAAAAGGAAGTTTCATTGAAGTTGAGATTGATCAGATCAAAACTTGCATTTCTCATGTGAGCATCTCTCCACTTGATTTGTGTAAACAACAACAATAATTTTTTCTCTCCATTTTCTTCAAATGAAATGTGTTTTTATTATTTGTTTTGTTATTTTGTTATTTTTTTGTTGGGGGGGGGGGCCTCTCTTCGCTTGTCCCCCTCTCTAAAAATGAATTAATGTCTCAACCATCAATTAAAGACCTAGGATGTTTTCATAATTCTCGGTAGAAAGCAAATGGGGAGTTTTCACAAGGGATATCATAAGCGTTGCGTTGTCTCATTTTGGGGCTTTAGGTGAAAACAACTTATATCAGTTGATTTGATTGATTGAAGTTATTTCCATATTTCACAAATAAATTTGAACAAGTAATTATACAAACAAACAATACATTCAAACACGAAATACAATTGAATGAATGAATTGAAGACTAAGTACAATAAAATATTACATGATCAACAATTTGTTTGTAATTAACATAACGTGAAATATAGGGGAACCAAAAAGAAGCAATATGCTTGTATAAAAAAAAAAGGGACGTCCATTCCTTTTTGAGCCTTTCAAAGCTTCCTGTCATTGATTGATTAATTGTTTGAATTATTCTTTATGCATTCACTCATTTCTAAATTTCTTCCTTTCTTTCTTGATCTATTGAATCATTCATCCATCTATCCATTCATTCAGTCATTCGTGTTTTATTTCAATTTTGTTTCAGCTGTTTGCTGAAAGGTTGCCTAATTACATCAGAACATGCTGACAATTAGCTTAAACTTTAAAGAGCTGCATAGAATAATTTATTTGTTACAGACAGAATAGCTATTATAAAAATTGCCTTTCTTTGGGGGGGGGGGGGGGGGTGTTTCTGGCATTCTTCATTTGATCATAATAAGACTATTATGCTGAACCCGCGGGCTCGTTGAGTGCATTTTTTCATTTAAATATGAGAAATCAAAGACACCATACAACGTATATCTTGTTCTTTTGGAAAAAGAAAAGCTCCAAGCATGGCCCGACCGAAAAGGAAATTTCGAGGAAGTGGGACTGGTGGGAAGAAAAAGAGAAGAAAAATAAGCTTAGAGAAAATGAGCAAGATGAACAAAGAACGTATTGAACGAGAAAAAAACAGGTGAGTAAAGTTTTGGTCAACGACGCGAGTAGGTCGCATGCGATTTTTTTTCTATATTACAGTCCCACCGCCTGCGTTTGGTGTCGGGTCGAACTTTCTCTATTTTTACGCATGTACGTACGCCAATGAATAACTAATTTGACTGGGACTGGACTGTATGTAATCTTCAGCAATAGTGTACAAGTACAACAAGCTTATCTGAAATGAAAATTAGTACTTATTCTGAACTCTAGTCCAAGCATGCATTATGAATATGACCTCGGCCCCGTTCCTTTCATACTTGTTATGATAATCAATTTTGATTGATTTGTGCAACATGCAACTGTCAACTTTTTACGATTTAAAAAAAATTAAAAATTAAACAGTAGTGTCTGATGGCGCACCGATGTTGTGTGCTAAAATTCTTCCCATAGAGATTGCACGCATCCCTATGCAGTCTACGTGCGCTGCGCGACCATGCAAAAAAAGTCAAGTTTTTTTTTCAATTCGAGATTCAAACCTTTATCTGTTGTGATCCTAAAGGTGATACTCAATAAATGAGGTGTCATATGAAAGAGCAGGTTAATTCCAATATTTCCAAAGGGGCATAGCCCCCGAAATTCTAAACATATCGTGGTCAAAACAGCAATTTAAACATTGTGTCCTGGCTAACTTTGAGGTTTGCCACTTTTGAGATATGACGCCCCGATCGATAAGTAGTCCCAGTCCTAAGGAACAATTCTATGCGCTCATATTTTCGCTAGCCCCCAGGGATCACAACTGATTACAGTTTACATTGTGTCCTGGCTAACTTTGAGGTTTGCCACTTTTGAGATATGACGCCCCGATCGATAAGTAGTCCCAGTCCTAAGGAACAATTCTATGCGCTCATATTTTCGCTAGCCCCCAGGGATCACAACTGATTACAGTTTAAAAATACCCTTCCCGCTATTTGATGGATCAGCTAATTAAGGGGCGTGCGCTCCGCTCAGTCCAAACCATGGTTACATCGCGTAACATCTCCGCGTACGAACGAAACCCGAAATGAAAGTATGGTTAGCAATTCGCGCAATAAACCCGGAAGTGTAGTCACTTCCTTTTTTTTTAGCGCGAACGGCTATCCATACTAGTCAATGGCAGGCATCGCGGAGACAAGGTGGCTCAAGCTGCAAGTCGTGCATTGGCTTAGCAGCATGGGTACGATATGCATACGCTTGCATATCGCGCGATACAGCTGTTTGGCTAAATTTAGCAAAACAACATCACTCTGCGTGGACGTCTTTTTCGTCGATTTTGACCAAAATGATATGAATATACCAGCGTTTTGGAGGGGCTGTATCTTTTGATAGAAACATCGGTGAAGCTTCAAATTTGAAATGTATTATTCTGATTACATTTTTTATTCAAATATCAAACAAAAATGGTGTAAAACGATCCCAAATTGAAAATTGAAAAATCGTTCAGACACCCTAACAGTAGGGAAAAACTGATTCCGCGATGATTTTCTTAAGGCTTTTTAATTTGATTTTGTACAGAGACTTTCACGTCAGGAGCGATAAATCCTCAGGAAGACGGACACCCCATAAAAGAAGACGGTTAACTGGGGGTGTTTTATTATGCGTAATCCATGAAATCCACAAAGCGCTGAAGAAGAAAAATCGTCCAAAAAATGGGGACAAAAATTAATTTTTAGGGCTTATTTTGACCGCGTATACAAGGATATCCTTGTTTATGCAGGCAATCCTCATTCTCGGACCAGCGCCCCTACTGATAAAAGGGATGTTAACCCTGAAAGCCTCTAGTGTAAATTCCTTTACTCAGTCGATAAGTATTTAATTTAAATCGCATCTCCTCACATATATAATTCAAATTATTTCAGGAAATATTCATAAGTGTGGATAGCTAACAGTAACATTCTCTCGTCAAATTTCTAAGACACCTAACACTCTGACAATTTTTTATACTTGAGGGAGCACGAGTCATTTTTGTGAAAGGGTTCAAAATGATACTTGATTTTAAGCCTTCACTTGAAATCTTCAGAGATGCCAAGTTCAAAGATCAGCTATGCGTGACATTTTCATGACTCGGTGCGTGAGAGCGTTTTCAGACCCTCGAAAGGTGTGACGTCACGCATAATGCGTGAAACTTGGTAGCTCTGAATCCTGAAGATCAATATAACCTTCAAAGGTGGTATAGAAGAAAACTTGGTTCAAATGTCTAATTTTGTGACTCTCTTTCTGTATCAATTTTATTCAGACATGCAAATAAAGGGGCAACAAAGGAATACAAGACTGCAGGGCCATCAGTGACATTGCAAGAGGTACACTAAATAATAATTATACCTGTTCTGTGTGAATGTAGAATCATCGTTATGGTCCTAAGAGTCATGACTGATCATTTGTGGCCCAGTAGACAATGGTTGATGAAACACCCCCCATCGATAAGAAAGATATTTGAATGAATAATACGGCTATGCTTTTTGGTGCAAAATTAGATGTATGTTTATAATGATATTAATAAAGATTTTGAAATATAATCTAGCACAGCTTCTTTGAAAAAGCCATAACTTTATGAGATTAAACAAAGAGGGGTCATTGGAGATATTCTTAGATGATTGTTTTGTGAAAATTCAATGTACTGAAACTTTTTTCAGTGAGTGATCGATATGCAGGAAATATCACAATTCCCATTTTCCATTTAGTTAACAATCATTATTGAATTTTAAATTGAGATTTTGATTCTATTGAGGGAAGAACTTTCTATGGTGTCTTCAAACACTCAAATGCATAAGATTTGTTCATTATCCCTGACACATAGACACATAAAACCCTAAATAAATCTCCTCTTGTGCAGGAAGGGTCTTCTTCTGATGAGGAAGATCAGCAGTTGATGACTCCTTATCAAGAGCTGCTTGCCAATTTGGGTGCCGACGGAGCAGGGGACGACGATCTATCAGGTACTTATAAATCACTGTTCTTGCCCTCTTAGAGTTGTATGTGGGAAGTCTGCCAATATTTTATCCTTACTTTTTTTTCTCTTTCTTTCTTAAAGTTGTATGCGTTATCTTTTAGATCCCTTGTTGACCATACATTGCGAGACAAACGCATGTCACTAGCAATATTATTTTCGATACTATATCCGCAGTGAGTAATATAATAGCGTTATCTTTTTTATTCATATTTAAAAGATGGTATATGTGCACACTTTGAAATTCAATCTCTAATGAGTTATTAATTGGCCAGTTTAAAAATGAACAAGAATTTGACCTAAAATAATGACTCCATAGAGGGGACCCGAGGGATGATGATGATGTTATCCTACCGTAAGCTTATTTATCCATGTATCCATTGACATTGAAAGTTAATGGCATTCAATTTACCATGGTTACCATGACCATCCTTTCTTTGTTATTTATATTTTAGATGAGGAGGATTTGGATGATAGTGAAGATGGAGAAGAAGTAGCCGGTGATAGCAACGATGATGATGGTGATGACAGTGACATTGATGAGGAAGATGATGAAGAAGAAAATAGTGGAGTAGAAACAGAAGAGCACAAACTATTATCAAATGGAGAGGAAGAGGAGGACAGCAATGAAGAAGAGGAAGAAGATGAGGAGGAAAAAGAAGAAGAGGGGAGTGAGGAGGAAAAGGAAGAGGAGGAGGAGGATCTTGGATCAGAAAGTGAATCAGATGGCGCTGATGATGAACATGAGGAAAGCCAGTCACAAGTAAACAAAGGTATAGCATTCAATGCTTGTGCCACTATTAACATTGATTAATGATGCATTAATTGTTTGAGATTTTGTCTCGTTTTATCATTTAAGTTTTTTTTGGCCACCATTCCCGACAACACTAAACATCTACTGCAGTCTAGATTTCAATTGGACATTGTGATAATTTTGTTTCCTAATTTGAACAAATGTGTGAAACATAAAGGACAATCCAAATTTTGCGTTAAGTTGAATTTGGTGAAAAACGGAAAATCAGACAAGCAGGTTGGAAGAGTTTTGAAAGAAATAAAACAAATTTGAAATAAGTAATGAAATTTTGAGATCACTGAATCTAGGTGAATCTTTAAGTCGCATGAACAATTTGCAAATGTAATACATTTGCAAATTGTTCATGCGACTTTGATGTGATTTGGGACAGCTTAGCATTAGTTGTGCACTAAGATATCATGAATTTCCATTTTTCTTCGGAGTTTGACTGGCAGATTTATTGTAGAATTTAAAAGTAGTGATTCATTTAATTGGGATGTCTGCATGAGTACTCCCATACATATATCTAACTGGAATTGAAATTGTAGTTGTTGATTTTCCTATCCATTTTTGTTTAATGTGCAGATCCATTTTTCAAAAGGGTCAACTATGAACTAAGTGAGGACTTCATCAACAAGTTGAGTAAAGGGAGGCCCAGTCACAAATTTGAAGAAAAGGTATGAAATAAAGGCGCACCATATACCATCATCATGATGACTAATTATACATGTTATTCTTTGTTCAGATGATTCCCTGTAAACTTCTCTTTTTCAAATTACTCTTTGCAAATAAAGAACATGGAATATGTGTTAGAAGAAATTTTTTTGTACAATTATTATTAATTTCTCTTTAGTCTGATAAATATATTTAAGGCTAGGAGAGTCCTCAGGTTTATTACCTAATTTGCCCACTGCCAACTACACTTGTAAAACAAACATTTATCTAACCCTGCCTTAAAAGTATAAGATCAACAATCGGATATTACATCATTTTATCATGCCATGGTTGTTTGATGTAGACTTTTAAAGTCACTGAGTAGTCGGCTCTCATGGGGAATTCGACACCGTTCGGGTGCTTACCCAATAACAGGTGTTGTCAATCACCAGGGTTAGCCTTGAGTTTTATGACCATTGGACCTTATGTAATGCTTTGATTTGCCGAAGACTCTCGAGCTCTCCCAGAGATTGGGGGTAATTCTTGACTGGACTATGGGTTTGCTGTGTGCAAAATTGTACCCCCATCAATGGTATTTCCACCAAGTCTGGTGTCAGCGAATTATGGCCTTCTGCACATGGAAACTGGCGATCCACTCCCTTTAAGTGACATCTTTGTTAATACAAGTGTAAGTCTGTGTAAATTTATATTTCAGTGTTTTCTTAACTTAACTTTATTGTTGAAAGTGTACTTGATGTGTTTTTTTTTTATTGCGTTTTTAAAAATCTTCTAGTGGTCATGCTTGGGAAAACTCTCCTGTTCTTGTTACGACGATGTCTCACAAGGGGATTTGAAGGTGTGCAGAGAAACAGACTTCAAGTCTCTACATGTAAGTCATTCATTGCCTCTCCAGAGCAGTGCCGCAGGGTTGAATCCATTGGTATTTTAATAAAACATGAGTTATGTGAAAAATACATCAAAATGCATAGATGAGGACATTTTATGCGAGAGAACAATAACTGTAAAGAAAGGGATTTGATAAATGGATATGCATGCTAGTGCACTTGTATATTTATTTTGCATTTGAAGATGTGTTCAGTTTTGGGTTTCTGAATTGATATAGATGTGTACCATTGTACTGGATTAATCAACAAGATTTAATATTTTAATCTCGTAATGTACGTATTGCTGTTCAATATTGATGTCATTTCATTTCCCATTATATCTTTGACTATCTTAGGTCCCCAAACGAGTGTCTAGCTCTTGGAAAGAGGCTAACAAGGATTACATAGACGCAGGCTCAGAGGCAAATCTATCTCGTCTTCAACAAGAGCTGTTCTCCATCATGAACTCTTCCAAGGTACACTTCAACCTTTGCTTGGCCACCATTTAAAAAATAATGATAATACTACGTATGGTGGCTTCTTACAAAGCGTTTATGTCTGTCAAGCGTGACACTCATTGTGCTGTAAAAACATAAAAAATGAAATATAACAACATATGCAAGTTTACCTTATTAAAATAGCAATCATTAAACTAAGAGCATATAACGGACAAAGCGAATGTAACTATGACAGTTTATGTAAAATTGCAATCAACAAAAAGTTAAGAGTTCAATTTGACTTTGATAAAATGATAATTTTTTCCATAGACATATTGGACTAAATGGTATAGATAAGAGTAATACTTGTAGTCGGTACATCAAATCATTTTTTTTTAATTCTCCCACATCATTCCCTGGGATACTGCTAGGTAACATTTTACTCATTTTGGTGAACAATTTCTTGCCAAAAAACTTGGTGGTTCTGACAATTGTTTAAATCGATGAAGCTAACATGGAAATGGGGTTTTTACCTGTATCCTTAAATAATTTGCATTTTATTTATGACAGGATCTGGTTTATCCTGAGAGGAGTTACAAGAATGAAGAGGAAATCAGACTGGTCTACTGTCTTCATGTGCTCAGCTATATTGTCAAGTATGTATTATGATGATTTCTTTTCCTTACTTTTTGTTTCTCCTTTCTTTTCTTAGCTTTCTCTATCTTTCTCTTTCTCTCTCTTCTCTTCTCTTCCCTTTTGTTTAATAATAATATTTTATCACTAACTGATTTTTTTTCCCCTCAAAATTGTGTTTAGATCAAGAAATATCGTCCAGAAACATAACCAGATGCTGACAGCTAATCCCGAACTTGACACTGAGTGAGTAGAAAAAAACATTACCTCTTTATATATTCTGATGTGTATGTTACGTAATTTTGATTATCTTTTCTACAAATTACGATTCAGTGTTAGTCAGCACGATTTTTACACATCTATCTTGATTTACTTCATCATGTATTTGTATTTGACAGGGACACTCGGTTAGTTACCAGACTATAGTGTTTTTGTAAGAGGAGATATTTATCTATTCTATAGTCATTGCATGTATGAGTGCCATTGATATGAGGGCCAATCTTTTAGAAGACCATTTTCATAATATGTTCAAAATTATAGGCAGTTTGTTGACAAAACTAGGTTTATTTCGATGCTTTTTTTGTACAAACCTGGTTTGTAAAAACGAGTCTAAACGTAAACCTAGGTTTGTCGACAAACCTCCTTTGTGAATTTGGGCATTAATGTTTACCGAGCAACTTGTTATTATGTTCACATAATGTATATTGTTGTATCTCAAAAGTCAAAATGCACATTGCTTACATGAGATGTTCGAACAAACATGGCATGTCCTACAGCAATTTGTAATATTTCAGACCTGAGCAATATGTTATAATCATTTTAAAACTTTCCCAGATCAATGAGGGACCAGGGCCTGACCAGACCGAGGGTCCTGATTCTGGTCCCATTCAGGAGCTCAGCCCTGGAGGTCATCAAGACCATGGCTAAGATCCTGATCCCACCAGACCAAACCATGAGCCATCGGAAGAGGTTCTTTGAAGAGTATGGAGGAGGCGATGATCCAGAATCCAATATAGTCAAGCCAGGTTAGGGATAGAGTCCTTGTAGTCATAACTATGGTTGTTGTCGGTGATGGTGATGTTACTGAGGTGGAGGAGGAGAACTGTGTTGATGATGATTATGATGATCTTGGTGGTGTTGGTGAGAATGATGAAGATGAGGATGATGAGGATGTTAGTGATGTTGGTGACGAGATCTTAACTCTCTAAACGAAACCATGATCTATCAGAAGAGATTCTATGAAGAGTACTGAGCAGGCATAGATCCAGCTTCATCCAATATTGGAAGAATGATAGTTGATGAGGGGGAGGAGGAGGAAGGGAAGGATGATGGTTATGAAGGTGATGTATATACATGTAACTTATTTTAAGTGTATTTAAACTGCAATATCTCTTTAGAATGAATAATTGAAGCTCATATATTTGATACAGTATAGTACACAGAATCGCTTACATCAAGAGCAAAACAAGTTTTGGTGATTGGTACACTTTAATATAAATCATAAGGTAAATTGAAATATTTTATTTGATGAGACATACATGTTTATTTTTATGATTATAATGTATGCCATGTTTATTATTTGCAGAGGACTGGGAGGCAATGTTTAGAGGGAACAATGATGATCATTTCAGACTGGGTGTCACCATCACAAGAAAGAGCTTCAAACTCTACTCCACGTTCTACTCAGCTGATATCATCATTGCTTCACCATTGGGACTCAGAACAGTCATAGGGGCAAAAGGGTGAGTGGATGAATATGATATTAAAGTACTATGACTGTTTGAAATTTTCATCTTTCACTTTGGATGAAATACGGCAGAGTATGTCTGACGATAGAAATCGGTTAATAAACATTGCAACGGAGGTAAACGCAATGGTTATTGCATGAACATCGTATTATATATTTATATAGGGGTGAGGATGCAGTATTGAAAAAAAGAGAAAGGGTGTCATTGGTACAATGTCAGTTGATAATGCAGATAAAATTACAAAAGTCACCATAAATCTTATATCTCATCACCTTGAAAAACCTTCAAAGAACCCCTTAAAATGGCATATGCATAGTGTTTCATATTTATGTATCCTAAATAATAAGATCAGTGGGTTCGCTCTAGGTGTCTCCGTGCAAATATTTTAAAAGTACTTAGTTCTTTTTCATCTCCACTTGCCATTCAATTATACATACAAAAACTCAGATTTATTACATCATATGTTAACAAACCTTGAGAGAGAGACCTGAATGGTCTTGTTTTATCAATTTATTTCCCTATGAGTCATGTGAGTCATTTTCTTTGCCATCCATTTCAGAGAGGACAAGCATGAGTATGATTTCCTGTCTTCTATCGAGCTGCTTGTTATGGACCAGGCAGATGTCTTCCTCATGCAGAACTGGGAACACATCACGGTAGGCTCGAATCACATGAATGTTGTTCACCGGTTGTTCCCATTTGTTCATTTTGTGTGTGTTTCAGTATACGAAACCTTTGATCTGGAAACAATTTCTAGGTGGTCAATTCTATACACCAACTGAATTCTTAACTTCAACCCAGAACCCAGCAGCATACCAAACCTTCAACTTACCCATACCAATATCTTTGACAAAATAAACAAAGGTTGATAGAGCACATGTTGGGCAATTTTTTTTTCTTTCTTTTTTCTCTCCAGTATTTCTAAATGTCTGTATACTGCATTAAAAGAGGCCTATAAAGTATATCATATGTAAAAGCAGAACGTTTTTTTAATTTTGCAAATGGCCAAATAAACCATTGTTTCATACTGCAAAATAATTGACTCCCAAAAGTGAACTTGTTGAATTTGCATAGTTTCTTGCCGATAAAATAGCCATCACTGACAGTTAAAAAGTTTCATGGCACAAAGGTTTTCACTTATATTATGCCATACTAATCAAACTGACCATAGCTCTACAAACTTATGGCCATTTTTGTCCAACTTCCATGGATATCTTTGCCCACGGTAAATTTCCCCCTCTGCAGCACATCATGGAACACTTACACCTACAACCCAAGGATTCTCATGATGTAGACTTCTCTAGAGTCAGAATGTGGGCCCTCAACAAATGGTACGTATCAACATTTTCTCGTCATAACCAAAAATTACTTTCTATGTGTATTTCCTGTGGGACCTGTCATTGATAGTGTAAATGTACAGGTTTATAGAATGTGAAGTTACCTTGTGGGAGTATGGGAAGGACAGGGAGGAGGGTGGTCATTTTCTCCCATAGGTCTTCTCAAGTTTTCCAGAACTAAACTGCTTCTGGTCTGATTTGTAGTAAGTTTGATCCCTCTCGGGTTAATGGCTTCACAAGGTGATAGCACCAGTAATCATTTCTCCTTTAAGTACAGAGGGAATGCAGGATGACTTCTTATCTTCTAATTAACAGTAAACTTTATGTTTTCAGAATATAATGATTAAATATCTGCTCCAAACTGAATTACAATGAACCAAAATGAAAACATTAATAAATTGAAAAATTATGAGAGCCTTTGACCACAGGTATTTGATCAGTGGTGATCAATATTCAGGATGCATGCAGTAGCCGTTTAAATCCAATAGAAACTTCTTCTTGTGGTAACAATTGTGCTTGTAAATACAATATAGATTCTCTCATCTCTGTAACTTATCATATTTTCTCATTGTTTTCCATGACAGGAACAAGTACTACAGACAAACATTAATCTTCAGCAACGTGAACACACCTGAAATCAATGCTCTAGCCAGCAAACACTGCTCAAATATCCTTTTTACTAGCTTGGTGCACAAGTCCTCATTGTGAAATAATAGATCTTAAATTACTTGCAGTTAACAACTCAATGATTCATTATCTTACAAAGTTCTGTAATTTGTTTAAGTATGGGGAAAATGGATTATTGTCGATTCATGTTTCTTTATAATGTGACATATTAAAGCTTACATCTAAAAGTATCCAATAAAGGCCCCAATTCAACCAGTCTACCTTTCATTTTGAGTTAATACGAAAAACACACAAAATAACATCAACTTTACAGTGGGTTTGTAAAATTCAGTTGTTAACTGTAACCAGCACTCAGTACAGGTTTTTACCAATGTTTATGTCATATTTTCGTTAAATCATACATCATGTTAGTAGTTGTATTCTTTTTCTCTCTCTCTCTCTTTTGTTTATTTACATTTGTTTAGTTCAATGGTTGAGATCACAAAATGCCAAGACAATTTCATGCACAAAATATGCAAAACAGATGCAACTATTATTGACAGGTAGGCTACATTTTATATGGTTCTTTAGCACACTTTCTTAGTCACAGTGAAATTACTATGACCCTTGACCTTTATGGTATTACATATGGCAGGTAGAGTATCGGTGAACAACATGCCAGCACTCGGTAGCATTGGTCAAGTGGCTGTACAGCTTCCTCAGGTGAGTTCAATGTGACTGTTTCAGGTTTAAATACATATGCCGTCTGATTTGAAGTACATAAAATCTATGAATAGTTTTAAAAATTGCATAAAAAGGGTGTTTTAAAGAAATCTGCAGCAGATGAATACAGTAGCATGGATAAATTCATACATAGTTGTCACTTGTGTAGTTTTAATTTAATAGTAGTGATCTTTTCTAAAAATCTACATGGTGTCTTAATGTGCTGTGAACGTTTAGATTCTGTTATATTTAATAATGCAGAGTTGCACATGGAGAGGAAAGGTTGTGATAGTTGATATGAAAGTGATATTTCATTTTATTAACATTTACTGCATGACATCACGGTAAACTATCTTTGGTGATTTATTTGACAGGTTTTTCACAGGATAGAATGTGACAGCTTTGCTTCAGCTCATGAGAAGAGATTCCAGTTCTTTATCACAAAGGTATAGTTCTTCTACTTTTGTTTCTCTGTAACAGAATGTTACCAAAATCATGTAATTTAAAAGCCTTGGGATTGCATGTGTATATAAGATGGACTGACTGAAAACTCGATATTGATTCTGGCTTTAGTATAAAACACTCAAACTGGAGTGATGAACTGATCTTTTTTATTTGTTTAAAAAAGTTGAATTGTATTGTATCTTGGAATCATTTTGATAAATTTGGTTTCTGGGAGATAGATGTATATTTCATGTTGCTGTTTGTGTTCATGGTTTGTCTCTCAGCTAACAAGACTGTTTACATTTTTTAGCATTCAATCGGGTCTATAAACGTATATTTATGCTTCATATTTAATTTGGCAGGTCCTTCCCCAGTATAGAGAATCCCTGATGTCCGGCACCATGATCTACATTCCGTCCTACTTTGACTATGTCCGAGTCAGAAACTATTTCCGCAAACAGGAGATCAACTTTGCACAAATCTGCGAGTGAGTATAGACTGGCTAAATCCTAAGGCCTGAATTCATGAAGGAGGTTTCAATTTAAATCGTGGTCTAGACGTAAAAAATTTGTACCTGCATCATGGAATGAAATAAGCCTGTATTACTTCCCTCCTGTTTGACATGAGGACACACATGTACTATGCATAAAGAGGTCTCAAACAAGGTTTTTGATAAACATCTTTCATGAATTCTGGCCAAAGATTTATAGTGAACCTCATGACACTGATCTTGGATAGTACTCAAATCTAAGCCAGAGCAATAGTTATGAAGACAAGTTATGAAACAAACAAAAAATGTTTTGGTTGATAAAGATGGTCCCATGCCAATAACCAAGTTTTAAGAATAAATCCTTTCATTCAACAGTCTACAAAAAATGATGGAACATGTCATGTTCATTCATACACAAACCTTAGATTTGATGTTTTTTTGAGGAGGGGTAATTGTTCGGTCACTCTCCTTGTGCATCTCTTCAAGAACAAAGAATGGAACAATTTTTTTTTAATTTGAGGGTCACCCTTCTTATGCAAGAAACTAAGACTTCAAACCAATGGAAAAAATATTAACACCACTTGTAGTATTTGCTTAGAATTATAAAAACAATATGCATTACTTGAAAGGAAAAAAAAGTTGTTATAACTCCAAGAGAGTCTGCTTATTGCTGTAGATCATATGTGATACAGAGCTGCCAGTTAGTACCAGTATGAGGGCTGCATAATATTTTGATAATAGTAAAGTTGTGATATTCAATATTTTTGAAATTCAGGTACACAAGCCAGTCTAATATCTCAAGAGCAAGGATGTATACAGCAAAAGGAATGCGTCATACTCTAATCATCACTGAGAGATTTCACTTCTTCAGAAGGTATAGTTTGAGAATGATGATGATGATGATGATGATTATGAGAAGGAGGAGGAGAAGGAGAATAATGGTGTTGAGGGTTATGGTAATGATGATGATATTGCTGCTGATGATGGTGGCAGTGATGATTATGTTGATGACATAAAATATTTGTAATTGCTTTCTTTTCTACTTTTAATACATTATATGGTTATTTTTATTTAATTTAAATTATGTCATACATGGAAATGTATTACGCTTTACAAGTGAGCCATACTATTGAACTGTACTGCCCAATAACGATAACGTTTCCTTAGAACATGTTCTCGTATAGACATTTGCTACAAAAGAAAATATGATGTTCTTGTTACAATGAAAATAATACTTTCCATTTTAAAGTGTTTCATGCACAGACAATACCAGCCTCCATTGTTCTCAAACTCCACAATGCATTTACCTCATGTGTCCTTTACAGGTACAAGTTGCGCGGCATTCACCACATCATATTCTACCAGCTTCCCACCTACCCGCACTTCTACAGTGAGCTGTGCAACATGCTGGAGACGCCAACAACAGAGGGCGCAATGAAGGAACACACCTGCAGTATTATGTACACCAAGTACGACGCCCTTCGGCTGGGGCCAGTGGTTGGACTCAAACGCAACAGTCACATGTTGAACTCGGACAAGAATGTTCATATGTTTGTTTCTGGAGATGTCTGAATGATGAATGACAAACATAAGTATTGTGTCGATGTCTCTCTGATCCAAATGAACGAACTCGCAGAGAAGAAAGTCCATATGTCCATGTCTGGTGATCTCTGCATGGCGATTAACCAACAGTATCTCAAGCTGGTGTTCTTGTGACCTGATGTGTGGTTGGTTTTAAGAAAGACCAATCATCACACTGATGTATAATGCATTAGAAGAAGATATCATGCTGTTTGGTGATTAGACACTTGGAGGTGGAGCAAGGAACACGATCTATGAAGGAGAGAGTTCTCAAAATGTCTTCCAAAAGCTCTTGAAATGTTTTCAATTCAGAGGAGCCATCTAGTGCTCACTTGAATAGCATAAGCTAGTCAACATCCTGAATTTAGAGATACAGACAGATAAAGAGAGAGAGAGAGAAGGGATATTAAACTTATATGTGATTTTAATCAATAGAAAAGCTAATAGTTATCAAAACAGCAAAACACCTGACTTACAAGTTGAAGTTACTATCCAAATATCTATCACTTTGAATGAAGACTGGTGCATCTAGCTAGTGAAAGGATATTCAAGCGGTGTTTGCTGGCTGGAGCATTGATATCAGGTTCATTCACATTGGTGAAGTTTGTCTGTAGATTGTCTCAGATGCTATAAAATCCTTTGTGTTTCTGGTCAGTTTACCAGGATTTGAAGGGTTTGATCTTTATTAAGGCAAATAATAATGATGCTGCAGGCAAGGTGCATAAGAAAGTAAATTTGAAGAATAGTTAGCAACAAGACAGTGCAATAAAACAGGAATGGACAAAGAGTGTACATTGCACTTAAAAGTCACTACCTGTCCGTCTATGGACAACAAATAAACAGACAATACTTTTGTAAGAATGTAAAAGTTAAAAAACCCATCATGCTCTAACGTGATGACGTTCCTTTCTTCCTCTTAATTTATCTGTTGATTGTTGCATTTCCTATCCCTAGCTAAACATGTAACAGACTGCTTTAAAATACCCTCCCCCCCCCCCAACAGTTCTCACAAAGAAAGTATTTCTAAATAATACCAGATACATAATTCAAGAATGAAGAATTGAATTTTATTTTTTATTTTTTATTGAAAGATTGACAGGTTTTTATGTAAAATGTTTTCTCTTTTCTTTAAAGATACAGCAGCAAGCTATGGTTTTATTAATGATAATTGTATTAATTGTGTAAGATAAGAACAACATTAACGATTTAAGTCCATGTATAGATAGAACGGTGAAGTCAATCTGGCAAATTTCTTTGATTTGAGTTAATAAAAAAACTTGATAGATTCTAAACTGCTACTGTTTAAAATATAGTTATACTTCTTCTAAAGGGGTGGAATAATCACTGAATGATAGATGTGATTTTGTAAACACTGGACCTTCTGGTCAGAAATGCTTTCTAAATTCAATTCAAGTTTATTTCCACATTTGGTTAAAAATAAAGAAATACAATCAACTTGTGTATGGCAAAGATTCAAAAGAAACGTGGACTACTCATAATGTGGTGGAAATAACAAAGACCAATCTATCCACTCTGAATCCATCCGACCGTTTACTCTAAAATTTGCACACATCTCATGATTTGAAAAGAAATCAGTTTCTACCATTACTGTAGTTTTGATGTAATTCATTGTTATTAATGTGAATTGTAAATGGAATATATTCATGAATATACTCCTTGAAATATGAGACTCCACAAATTCCTGTAATATTTTTTCACAAGAAGCCAAGTCATTACAAATATACTATTATAAATAAAATATTTTAAAAACTATTAATAATATTCTGTTGAGTCTTTGTTTTGTTTCTGTGTGTTGCATTTTGTATTTTACCCTAAAGTTGCAGTTTTTATGTTGATTCCATTTCTACTTTGATGATCACATTTTGGTTAAATTCAGATTTTACATGTGAGTGAATTTTGAAGATGTTGATGATGATGATGATGATGATGATGATGATGATGATGATGATGATGTTGGTGAGGATGATGATGATAATGATGATGATGGTGCTGCTGATGAAGATGATAATGATAGCGATGATGAAATAGACTCAATATCATATGTATTGTAATATATATCACAGTAAAAAGGTTTTCATGATAGATGGAATGGAAAGAAAAAAACATCTCTAAATCGCCAGTTCCTTATTAACAATATAGAATAAATTAAATTCAAAGTTCAAAACCCTTGCATGTAGGCCAATACGGCAACAAAGTCTCAAAAAATTGTTATATCACGGTAATTTCATGTCAAATCTTTAGTTCTTTTATATTTTTTCTCCATCTTATTCATGTGTTTGTATAATTTCAACATTGAAACAATTTTTTCATTATTATTTATTTCTTAGTACAGGTATGGTTTACACTTCTTGTGTTATCTATGGGTACTATCAGAATTGCATTTGTTAGCATATATACGAGCATGTCATAAAGACACGCAAGACCTTTCCATTCTTTCGTGTTTAATAGGTTTAAGAAGTCTAAAAACATGGGAACGTTTGTTTATTTTTTTATTTATGAGAAGGGAGTCTCTTCATTTATTAGGAGGCACGTACAATTTTGTGTGTGTTTGGGGAGGGGGGGGGGGGGGGTTTCTACTAGGGTCTAGATCTTCGTACAGTACAGCTACACTGTATAGTAGTTGAGTCAGGTACAAGTACCGGTATACGTGCGAAAAGCAGGAAGATTTCAATTGCACAACTACTACCAAAGAGCTTATACTACAGAGAGGGCTTGATTAGCTCCACTATAGTATGTAACATAGAAGTAGAAATAATCGATGTAGAAATAAATGCTCTCTAGCTGTTTATAGATTTTAAAGCATAATAGAAACGGTCATCCTCAACTATTTAGCATTAATTATGTGCTTTTAAAAACTTTTAAATTTGCTTACCATGATTCATTCCTCCCCCCCCCCCCCATAATTTCGAAGAAAAAGGTTGAGAAATATGGTGTATAGATCATAGTGGAAGTTATAGACAGAAAAATCTGTCTGTTTGGAGTATATATTTTGTTTAAACATCTTTGAATTTTCATGCTGTGTACAAGAAATATTCGGTATAGCCAGATATAGTCTTGGTAGAACATATCCGGGGCCGGAATATATCCCTGCACACAATTTTTTGACTGATATTATAGGCTAAGGGTAGGACTTGTTATAGATATATAGGCATATTTCTCATTATATATTTTTTTTTATTTGCTCTCATGCAAAAATCATGCTTGAAGCGTATGGAATAAGCTGTGAAAAATAAAGAAAAATAGATACATGCTCTTTTTCCTTTTTTTAAACATTTCTTCTATGTTTCTTCACACACGTTTCGGCATACTACGGAAGTACCATCGGGTACATTCTCATTACAATCGTAGCTCTTGTAACACGTGTGCGAAAGAGAAGTAAAAATGGCTTCTGCACTCCGGTCCATGAAATTTTCTAAAATATTACCCTTAGCTGCAAGAATTGCAACAAGGTCAAGCCTTCAACGTTCTGTTCGAATAACACCTGCTAGAAGATTAGATGACTCTGTTGGTAGAAACTTCAGGTAAATAAACAGAATATATTAACAAAATTGTGTGTGACTGTGTGTGACTCTCGATCTCGCGGAGGCGAGAGCTCCTGCCTATCGGAACCTATTTGCCAGCTGCCCCGACTCCAGCCGCCCAGGCTATGCTGAACCTAACCGACGCGACGTGTGGAGGGGCTTTTTATTTTGCGTACCCATGAACATCCAAAACGATCAGGCGATCACCACACACAACGTGATTATTTTTATGCACATTAGACTACAACGAACACCACGAAACACCGTCGCAATTTCACATCCAAACCACTAAAATCAGTGCTGTCAACTTTGGGGAACTGCTTTGAGAGAAAGGGAGATCGTAATTTCGTATGCAATTTTTTGGGAGGCTCAACAGGGAAGGGGGTGTTGAGTAAGAAGAAAAACAAATCGAAGTGCCCCCCCCCCCCCCAATTGAGCAGAAAAAGATCCATACGATACGAGTAAGCTGGTTCATTTTACACGTTTGGCGGGTTTTTTCTCAATAAAACGGGAGAGAGCGGGAGGAAGGGCGTGGTGGCGGGAGAGCTGGTGGGACGGCGGGAGAATGAGCGTTGTGGCGTGAGACTCCCTCCAAATGCAGGAGGGTTGACAGCCCTGCTAAAATGCGATAACTTACTGAAACACCAGGAACGGACTAGTATCACTGAGTGAACAGCTTTTGCTGTGGCACGGTTGAAAATCCAGGGAAAAAAAAGTATTCCTCCAAGGTTGGAGACACAAAGTCCACATTGAGTGGAAGTTTGTGGATCCTCTTTGCTTGCTTTCTGGACTCTGTAGTCGCATCTATGTCCTCACCATTCAAACAACTTTAGCGTTTGTAATGCATGTGAAAAACATTGTTTACATACCGTATATCCTCAAGTCAACTCACTCTTTTTTCACATACATTTTAGCATTTCAAACCTGCGATGTTTTTCGGTAGCAACATCGAGGTATCAGTCAGTCTTAGATGCTCAGCAAGATGACGTGGATGCCGCCACAGAGGTTGCACAGCAGCCGATTAGATCAGACAATGAGTTCAGGATCGTACTGAGGAGACTGGATGACATGGTCAGACGGACAGGGCGCATCACCAAAGCTCAGCTGCTCCTTGTATTCAATGAAATTTGCAAGCTAGGTAAGTGAATGATTTATTTGATAATCCCTACCTAAACACAGTCGCAAATCATATAGATTGTATTCTGCCTATAAATATGTTAAAAGGACCAGGGCCCTGTTTCATTAAACTTGTTATTATTAAAAAGTTGCATTAATAATCCGCACCATTGAAAGTTTGCAAATAACAATTTTTGTTGCCACAATTTATTTCTCGAAGTTTTCGAATTTACAGGAACAGGGGGGTTATTTAATTGTCTTAGTGAGTAATTGTTCAAGGGTGGATAGCTGTCAGATGGTATAGTTTCCTGGAGGATAATTGTCCTTTGCTGAATGGTTGAAGTTGGGGGCCTTAGAGGTGACAGACCAGGAAATGTTTGTTCTAGAGAGATTCTAAACATTCTACAAAATGTTCTTAATCCTAAGGTGCTGCCAAACCTAACCAGGCCCTGCTACTCATCAGGAGCTGCGGTTCACTCTTGCCAGAGGTTGCCCTTGTGGAAAGGACAGCACTTGTCTCCAACATATGGGATAAACTCAAGGAGCTGGGTAAGTGTACATGACATGAGCTAGCAAGGTTTCAGCAGTAAATCATGGCAAGTTGTAGAGCATCCCATTAGAGGTCAAACATGTAACCATGGAATACAATATGATTTGACTATCACACACATTCTCCATATATTCCAGTCTGTTATCTTTGGATTGGAACCTCTAGAGGGAAATATCTCTATAGTTGGTGTAGAATGGCCTGGGTTTGCATATATCCTTGTGACTCTAGGATTATTGTAGGAAAATAAATACACACAATATCACGATTATGTCCTAAAGTTTAGAATCAATTTTCATTAAAAAGCATTACAGATATTGGCAAAGGGCCATTTTGAATGCCTCTGTTAATCAAGGCGGTCTCAGACGCATTGGGTTTTAAGATGTTGCCTTTCTGTGTGTGGATTTACTGTGCAACTACGAACAAGAGCCACCCCAGGTATCGACAGATATCTGTTGACAGCCTGACCTTGAAAAGAGTAACCATCTTTGTATTTGATGGTATTGTAACAGGAACTACTTTTGATGTCACTCATTACAACGCCCTTCTCCGAGTCTATCTTCAAAATGAGCACAAATTCTCACCAACTGACTTCCTGGCTCAGATGGAATCACATGGCATTGATCCAAACAGGGTAAGCTTGCCTACTTAGTTTGTTTCTTTATTTTTAGGTAAACAGAATTCACCATGGTTATGAAGCAGGATTTTTATGCTTATTTTATGATTGTAAATTGAAATTAAGAAATACTTTCATATTAACTTTCTTGGCGCGAAAGTCAGAAGCCCATCATAAGAGGGAACATGCTGACTATAATAAATAATAATGACTGCAAATTGTAGGTTTTATAGTTATAAAGTTTGTACCATTTCTTTAACAAACCTGCCAAGTACCAGTGAACGTAACAAAGTCACTAGGGTAACATAAACTACTGAAATCCCTGCATTTGTTTAGCTTAATAGAGCAAATGCGTTAAAACATGGTGACAATCGTTAGTTATGGATGGCAAATTTTAGTTTTAGGGTTTTGGTTAATGGGTACAATATGAAACTGCATGACTGGGATGAACATAGCTTATGATAGGTTATACTATCAATCATGAAGATGATTTATTTCACAGACATTCAATATGGTGGTGTGTTTATTTCTTCTTCTTCAGATTACCTACCAGAGGTTGATCAGTGCTTACTGCTTACAAGGTGATATCCAAGGTGCTACCAAGATCCTAGAGTTCATGAAGTCAAAGGACCTCCCCGTCACGGAAGGCATCTTTAATTCCCTCATCACAGGACATGGAAGAGCAGGGTAAACACCCTGTTTCGTTTTGCTTTGTTTCATTCCGACTTGTTTTGTGGTGTAAGACGTGGGATGTTTTGTCTGTTGTGACCCACTCGCATACATATTTACTCTAAATAGACCCAGTTACGAGTCAGAAATGCAATTTTTCAGACTTAAAATTATTTCACTTTCAGGCCATCACTACTCATATCAAGCTTCTTCTTTTTTTCTTTTTTTTAGTAATGACTGAACATATGGGACTCAAAGTTGTATGGGTCTCATTTCAGGCTAGTGGAGTAATTAACAACTGGTATCACTAAGATGTATTTCAGTTTTTAACCAAACAGAAGTTACTCATGGCACTTAGAAGCTTGCCTGTGGCTACTTGGATATAGCAACAACTAGTATGAGCATTATGGATTGTGCCTTTTATTGAGCATCATTTTAACCTTATTTCTTTTCTCTGCAGTGATCTGGAGAATGCACAGAACATTTTAAATGTAATGAGGTAAGTGAATATTATATTTGAAGTACATTTTCAATCATGGATATTTGTATTTAAAAATCAGAGTCAGATTTCACTATTTTAGTCAATATGCCAGTTTGCTTGTAATAGCTTTTGAAAAGCACAGAGAGTTAATCACCCAAAATCATAGGCAGAGTGATATTCTAGGAAATGTGACAACATGACATTTATACATTTCTTTTGATCTGGTTATTTGGATAACTATCTTTGGTTTTAAATGATTTTTGATGTGTGTGATTCTTCAAAAATATGAATAAAGCCTGGCACCAGGATGAGTTCTTTTTATCTTTCATGTTAGTTTATGTGGCGTGTCAGTTCAACAATTAAACCGTTAAACATTTTGTCTATTTGTATGTGTACATTTTAAAACCTATTGGTTCCTTATTGAAGCTTAGAAGGTTGAGAAAAATTCAGTAATGAACAGAGGCCCGTTTCACAAAGCCTTTTTTGCACAGACAAATGACAAAAATCAGTGACAAATCTACTGATAACCAATCAGAAGCAAGGATTTCATTTGTTACTGATGACAAGTTTTGTGAAACACCCCCCAGGTTAACAGTTTATTCAAAATCATGTTCATTATGTTTTGTTTGTTAGGAGCGTTGGACTGGAGCCTAGTTCAGACACCTACACCGCACTCATGTGTGCTTATGCTGAGAAGGGAGAAATGGAAAGCATCACAAAGGTATGATACCTATGCAAGGCTTTTAATTGCAATGGTTGATTTTAGCACCCCAATATTTCCCTTCTGTAATTTATTCAAGTACGTCCACTTGTTGTCATATGGAGGTACATTGTATTTCAATGGTTTGGTGGCCGGTGGAAGAAGAAAAAAAAAGAATCACAATATCCCTTGGAAAATGAATATATTTTTTTTCTCTTAAATTTAGTTTGTAGTAGTTTGGGCATTTTCCCCAAAAAAATACTTACCAAAAAATGCCCTCATTTCTCCCGATCATTAGGAGTAAGGCAGATGCATACACAATGCAACAGCTTATATTTTACCTTATGAACAACAATACTATACTTAAAGATTTATCAATTTGTGGTTGTGAAAAAGCACTTTGAATATGATTGGTAAGAGTGTGTTCCCCCACAGCTCAAAACTGACTTCAGCTTAACCCTATTTAGCCCGGGCTATTTTGAAACTGCATAGCCCGGGGGGGGGGGGGCTTCTCAGGCCCCCCCCCCCCCCCCCCTATGATCTCGGCCGTGAAACGCCCGATCGCCGCGAAAATTTGCATACATGTCAAGTGAAGTGTATAGAATACTATGGTAATTTCAATTTTTTTGAAAAATTCACTCATTTGCATATTTATGGTAATTTATGCAAATAAGGTCATTAAATTCACATTTTTGCCCATAAATCAGACATTATTCATATTTAAGCATTCTTTCTCACTACATATATTTGTTAGACCATTTGGAATAATAATACAACACAAAAATTTGAAAAACCAGGGTTATTCCTTATGTTATCTATTGTTTTGATAATTTCTTATGTATTTCTTTGTTTTTTTTACTTATGTATTTATTGTTTTTGTTGTTTTATTTCATTTCCAACTATAATTCAACTATTTTGACCCCAAAATAAACACCTAAAATCTAAACAAGACCAAATAACCAATGTTTTACCTCTTTATTTGAAAAATGAGATTTCCATATGTTTTGTACACAAATCACAAAAATGAGCGATTTTTGGGCTGACATGCGAAGACGAAAGGACACGTGACTTTGTAATGGTAGGTCCGATTTTCGAAAAATTTCTTTCAAAAGTTGCGCAAGACTCGAAAGAAAAAAGTCACAAAATTTCAGTGCAAGATTTTCTTGCGTTAAAAAATTATCGCGAAAAATATCGAGGGGGGGGCTTCTCAAGCCCCCCCCCCCCCCCCGGGCTAAATAGGGTTAAAGTGAAAAGGATGTCAAATAGTAATTAGCTTTTAATATTATTGCATCCGAACATTTTCATTGACACCATACAGCTGTCACAGGAGCTGGAAGCAGACAATGTGATTCTCTCTGGAAGGTGTTATCTGAGTGTGGCTTACAGTCTTGCTACTTGTGGACAAAGCCAACATCTCCAACAGGTAAGCAAAATCCCTCATGAATTATCAAAACACTTATAATATTTGTTCAGGTTTAATGTATTTCTGTAATTTTTAAACAATTCGCTTTCCGGGGGATTTTGTAAATTTTAAGAATTCTCTAGTTGGTCCCTCTTTACACATTTTGATGATTTTGTATTTGGTGTATTTGACCACATGTGATTTATAGGTAAACAGTGTATATTGGATCAGTTCCCAAACTTTCGTTGGAGGAAGGTTGCTGTAGTATGTCATCTAGACTCTCGATGGAGAGGTTTCGACATTTGGTTCCAGTGTGAGAGATTATGAATGTCTGTTATGTCTCTTTGAATTTTGAAGTCATTTTGCATTAGAATTTGCTACACAATCAATTTATATGGTTTGATTTACAGTAGATCAAATGTTCTTTCATAGGTTTGTGTTCATTTCCTATCATATTTCATTGTGTTTTATTGTATGTAGCAGAATTATTTGTTTTAGTATTATTATCCATGTATCTCATTAATAAATGGAAAAAAAAGAGAATTTGTAATGTGACAACAAAATATTGGTAGTATACCAGAAAGAATGCACCAGTAAATGGGTATAACAGGGTATTTTCATGATAGGATGAAACGAATGGATAAAATGATGAATGATGTACAGGACACAGTGTATGCACTTTCTATTTCATTTTTCAATGCACAATGTTCTGTTTGTGGTTCTGTTTTCTAGGTCTTGGAGAAGGTGCAACTCAATGCAGGTTATATTCCAGGTGAGTGTGAAAAATTGGTCAAAGGCTATACCACCTTGTCTGATATGTGTGGCCATAACAAGCACTTCACATTTTTTAATGAGATTCTTTATCCAGTGTTTCCTCTAGTAGAGGTGTTTCTAATATATAGGATTATAAATATGAGCAGAAATTCCATCAAAGTCAATCACAGTGTAAAATGTCTCTTATCTGTGTAAGAAACAGCAAGGATGAAACAAAACACACACATAGCTTCTGATACTTAATAAGATGCATGTACAGTATAAGCCTTAGTAAATAAATTTGTTTTCATGATTAAATTGTAATTAAGAATTATGAGCATTATGTACATGTATTTGACATAAATCTGCTACTTCATACATTCTCATGACTCATTTTATTACGTAAGTCTCGGTTAGAGACTACATGTGAGAGCCCGTTCTACGCATGCGCAATTTCGTTTTTCGCATTGCATGCATCGAGGGTGAGATTACAATCTCACGCCTTATTCTTCATATTTTTGCCTGAACAGGTTATTTTGAACTTGTTATTGTGTCTTCACAAAATCGAACAGTTATTGATTCACTAGATTTTTTATTGGAATCTAGCTAACATCGAAATGAAAGAGAAATCTTAACTTGATTCCAAGATTTCTTCGCAGTCGATTTAGACATGTGCGAACATCTCCCTTCGACTTACTCATAAAATAAGGATCAAACTTCAAACGGTAAGTTCTCATTTAATCCTTCTATGATTGTTGGTACAGATGCTATCAACCTGTCACTGAGCCTGATGACCAAGGGACAGTCTGAAGCAGCCTTTGAGATTGTCAAGATGTTCCAGGGATTGAGGGTAGAGAACTCTGCAGAGCCACAGAACCAAGGCAACTTCTTCATTGATCATGCAGTCCAAATACAACTCGTAAGCACGGCTTTTATTATGAGACAGACATAGACCAATTTTCTAGATCATCTGGTAGTACTTGTGTACAGTTTGTGTACATAGCAGCATTTCCAACATGGAATGAATTGCAACAAAATGATATGATAATGAAAAATAACAGACTTTTTACTTCAATTATTCTTTCTAGTAAGCATGGATTGAATTATGTTACATGGGTTATCATAGAAATTCTGTCTTGATCACTTGGTATTTATTTGTTATTCTGTGTTTCACATAAAGATGTTTTCAATATGAAAATGAAATGAAATGATATGAACTGAACTGAACAGATATTTAAATGTTTCTTTACTTCAAACGTTCTTTATAGCCTCATGAAACGTTGTTTGGACACCTGGATGAGCTTATGTCTTCTGGCCTCCACTCGTCACCTTACATTATAGCGCTTCATTCATCGCTTCGGAAGGTGAAGGAGAATAAAGGTTTGTGCAACAAATATGCTATCAATATATCAACTTGGATATTTCTTTTTGTGTGTTATCCATTTTTCAATCATGATGTTCTCTCTTACCTCTGTCTGTCTGTTTTCATTTCTATTAGATTTTGCTATTTCTCATCATATTGCTAGGTTTTCTTAATTTTTAATGAGTGTGTAGTACACAAGTTGACATCAAACACTTTGAGCTACACACGTTATGTTTTGCTAGACCCAAGTTTTAATTCATCTTCAGTACCATGTAATCACCCCCCCCCCCTTAAAGATAAACTTTAGTACTGGTAATGCGATTGCATTTTGAAAGAAAAGGTGTGGAAAGGATCAGAAACAGTTGATCATGTAGCATGTAAGTATTGGTGTGCACTGCAAGGTTCTTGAGTCATCAAAATCATAATAAATTTGACCGAGTCTTGGTAAAGTAACAAGCACTGTCCACAGAAAGCTATATATGGGACAACACACATGGTGTCGGGGCTAGTACTACCTTGATTTCCTTGTCTTTCTATGCTCATTACTCAGCCAGTATACATTTTCTTCCAAAATTGTTTGGCACATGTCATTTATTTGTAATCTTGAACATTCAGTGTAAGTTTTGTTTGATTCTGTGAGAATTAATTTTCTTTTTTTTTACCAGAACTGGAGTTTATCTTTAATCAGGGATTCTATGGCATTATCATACAAGATACATTAAAAGTGTACCGGTAATAGGATTGGAAGTTTACTTAGCGTCATCTGTTTAGAGTAAAAAGGGCATTAACTTATTAAGTGTTCAAATACATTTGTGAATGTCTTTCTGGCTCTCAGTAGATGATGTTAAAGGAAATACAAAGTTTTGGTATGGGGTCATGAATTCGGTTCAAATGAACATATTGGAAGCATATACGATCCTACAATATTCAGTGATAGTTGGCGCGGTCGAAATTGACTCTAAAGTTATGAAATTGTAAATAATAAGCACTTTATGTTGAAAAGCTCCCTCTCAAGGTCAAGATATTAATTAAGCTATACAACAATGTTTATTGACTAAAATTGACTGATTAGCTATTCTTGTTCGGAAATTATATACCACAACTACATACTCTGAGATTTTCATGGTCGCAGCTACCATTGTACGGCCGTATGAGCTATTTGAAATTTATCAAAATTTACCGGGAGCACCGGTAAATCTTTATATTCAATTTTTCTTGAAAGCAGAAGTGTTTTAGGGGCTAAAATTTCTGGTGTTTTTAATACATCCACAGGGGCATCCAAATATATTAAAATTGTAAAGAATCACTATCCACCCATTTTTCAAAATTTCCCAAAACTTTGTAATACCTTTAACATTTCATTGTACCGGTATGTTTGTTTACTTATTTTACAGATTATCCTTTTGGAATCATGAGGAGAATGATTGAGCTAGTAAGTATTATGAATTTCATAAGCAGTGAATGGGATTTTTTCTTCTGTTGATTACTGTTTTGTTTGTGTATAATAACCTGATCTACAAAGTACACACGGTCAGGTAAGTCAGGAATTGCCTGTGTATGTCCTAGCTAGCTTTAGATCTGAAAAACCAATTGTTTTGCTTGAAGCTTCAGAAACAATTTTGATTTGTTCACAAAGCATGTATAAGAACAAAATATTACTGTTATTTTGTAGCTCCTGAAACAGGTGGTAAGCATTATCATGTATGCTTCCTATCCTAATAGCAAGCCTTTATCAATTTCTTTCATCTAAACATATAAAGCTCTTAATTGACTAAATTGGCTCTTTTTGGTCACCCTAACAATATTCAGTGGTTCATCAAAAGCAAATTTCATTTTGGGAATTGAACGGATGAATAAAAGACCTACAGTATGTTGTACAGAACACATTGCCTGGCATTGCCTGCTTCCTATTAATATGTAAACTGCCCCATATGTCTTTGTACCCTCCCTTATTTTACTTCTGATGGTAGGAAAAGCATGTAGACAAATGGGGTTGATATCTCACATGCCATGTGTATTTGATACCTTGGTTTGTATTGATAACAATTGTGTTGTTGTTGTGATTGTTGCCTGAAAGTATTAGAATACTATTATATCAATGTGCCAACAGGGATAATAGTTCCTTTAATGAGAGATTTCTTTTTCTTTTGCTGCAGGAGATTCCAGTAAGACCACACTACTTCTGGCCTATCTTTGCAAGAGATTATAATGCCGGTGACAAAGAAGGTAAGGATGTAAACGAGCGATCTATTAATGAACTATTTAAACTCCTGCATTGCTCTGCTCATGATAATTGCAGTGAAAACAATATAAGGTAGCAACAATTGCTGTGCTTGAGCTTTCAGTAGTCGGTGTTAAAGGTAAAGGCCAGTTCTGGTCATGCGATTGCATTGTGAAAGAAACGTTTTTGAATCGATCAGAAAGGTTGATCATCTAGCGGATAAGTATTGGTGTGTACTGCAAGGTTCTGGAATCATCAAAATGATAAGAAATTTGGCCCAGTCTTAGTAATGTTACAAGCACTGTACACGGAAAGATGTATATGGGACTACGCGACACGTGCGCAATATTTATCAGGTCCGGATAGATATAATAATTTACCAAATATATCAATTAGTAGGCGGTTTCCCGGCAAAATTTGTATCATCACGTATTAGTCAAAACGTGTTCTTTCACATGATTGGTAATAAGAGCTTTCATTTCATATTTTGAGAGGAGGGGGGGGGGGAGCGTTTCTGAAACAGGTCTTTACCTTTAAGTCATGAGCAATCATACTTCTTCAAATAGCAGAGATAAACAGTAAAGTCTTTGTATGAGGAACACTCAAAGATGGCTAGAAAAGTGGTTTGTCTAAACAGATGGGCCTTATGTACAGGTTTCAATGAGAACATCGTTTGAGGAAAACATATATTTAGGTCTTTATAGACAGGTGGTCTTTCTATACAGGTGGTTGCCGAAGCCTGTTTGACCGTAGCATGCAATTTGTGCTGGAGCAAGGTTATTTTAATACAGGTTTCAATGAGAACATCGACAGGGAAACATGAAAAGGGGATCTTTATAGTCAGATGGTCTTCCAATACAGGTGGTTGCCAAAGCCTGTTTGACCGTAGCATGCAGCCTGTGCTGGAATAAGCTTTAAATCATTTTCTTTTCTCTTTTTTTCTTTGCAGGGGTCCTGAACACCCTGAAGCAGATGAAAGATATGGGCGTTGAGACCAGCAGTGATACGCTCACCAAGTTTGTCTTTCCATGTCTTGGAGGAACACTAGCAGACATCCAGGCAGCCATCAACGTAGGTTACAGTGTTGCTTGCAAACATTCCATTTCAAGGGGATATTGAGTTTTGGGGATGCCACATTAGTCATCCATGAATTTGTAGTAAGTGGGCAATCATTGCCTGCTGTGCAACTTTATTTGGCATCTACCCAGAAACTTCTGCCCTGTCTTATGTAAAGAGTTGTGAACGATCTGAATTGATCGCAAGTTCTCTGATTTCAAGTTGTGATCAAGTTGAATCGATTGCAACTCTTTCTGGTATGTGTCCCTGAAGTCATTGATATAGAAATATTCATTGAACTTTATTATTATTATATAGCTAGTGCTAACTTTTGGTATAGGTGGACATGATCAAAATTTCTTATTTTCTTGATTTTTCTTGACAGCTTTGAGTGTACAACACTACCTCTAAATATTCACTCTAGAACACATGTATTGGAGACATCATATGTTTTGCCTTAAACTTGGATATACATGTACCTGTCAGCGATAAATTTGTTGTGAGATGGAAGAATTACGCAATCTAGTACACAGTTGGTTCACTTATATTAATGCCATATATGTTAAAATGCAATACGACAGGCATTCATCATAAATGCTCTCTTCTTACAGGAGCTTGGGATACCTGTTGACAAGTCTCTTGTGACCGCCATGGCGAGGAATGAAACCAAGCATCAGAGACTGGATAGCGTGGTTCAGCTCAGTAAGTCTTCATTTTTTTCTTTTTATGCGGTTTACACCCTTTCGCAGGATACATTCATAAACAAACATTTGATAATGAATGTGATCAAAGTGTACTTCCAACGAGACTCATGAGATGACCAGCACAGGCGTCGCTACCTTTCCTTGTATGACATTTCCATTCTTCTTTGTTTAAGTATAATTTGGGTCGCTCTATGATCAATAGCTTCAATCTTACCAATTAAATTTCGTATTCAGAGTCCAAGCCGGTAGACCATAGTCTATTAGGAGGCGCGATAGCTCAGTCGGTAGAGCAGTGGTCTCGTGAGCCCTTTGGTAAGGCATTAATCCTCATTACCAGGTCCCTCGGAGAGGACCTAACGCCGTCGGCCGTCTGGTTGCTTACTTACAAGCATTTATGCTTTCTTAGCAGTCAGGTAAAATAACAATCACCACATTCAGTCAAAATTATGGGTAGAATAAGAGCTTTGCTCATAACAAATGTAGCGTGAGAAGAGAGACCAGATAAAACATTAGAAAGCAGTTCAAGGAGCCCATTGGCTCATGATACAATGTAGTTGACATGAATATTCCAAGATATGCAATTATTTATCATGACACCTGAATATATGGTCTCAGTGACTACCTCAAGAAGTACGCTATTGATGCTGTACTCGGGAATACCTGGATTCTTAGCGCATGATATCCTCATGACTTTTGAAGCGTTGAAACACATCTTGTTATCTTGACACCACTGATGAATGCTATCGATGTCATTTTGGAGGTATTGATGATCGACAGGAGCATATATGGGGCGAGAGATGACAGTGTCATCCGCGAACGATGCACATGTGGAGTCAATGTGGCGGGGGAGGTCATTAATGAACAATAGACGAGGACCTATTATGCTAAAGTGTGAAATGTGGTAATAATGATTATACACTTTAGGTGTGTTTGGCAGTGCTTCTTGATTGCACGCTATCATCTACTTATTGTCATTTTTCATTCCCTACAGTTAATGAATACAGAGATCTTGTTGATGTACCTCTCATAAAAGCTGGTGTGGTTGTTTGCTTCAGCAAGTGAGTACAGGTTTCTTACTTTCTCCATTGGTAGTCTTGGAATAACTCAAATAACTGGTTTTGCTTAATACATCAACATGGTAACTGAATGAATTAAACCCTATAATGGACTCTTGGGTATATGTTCTACTAGTTTAGTTAAGCCCAGTGATAAGCCTATAAAGTCCTGTCTGACAAAGGGAAACTTTGACCTCTGTCTAATTTCTTTCCTTAAATTTGACTCTAAACTGAACCTTGCATTGGGTTTAAATTATTGTAAAATATGGGCATTTGAGTGTTCAAATATAATATTTGTTTGTGAATGAATTGGCACAAAAGAGGGTAATAGCCAAGGGGTGTTTTGTGTCAGAATATGCTCTTGTATTCCAAATAATGATGTTCTTTGTATTCAATGTTTTTTTGTTGTTGTAGGAACCCTCAAGCAGAAGCAATGTTTCAGATCTGTAAACACCTGGTAGATAGCCATCAAGTCATAGAAGACAATAACATTACCAAGGAAGGTCAGTTTTGAATTTAGCTATTTGTAAGTCTACAAAGAAATCTACTGGTACCTTTGGCTTTTAGGAAGAGACCATGATTGGAATCTAGGGGAGGGGGTAATCCAGACTCCCCTCCTTCTTTCCACTTGCATGATTTAAATAGCCAGTTTCTTTTTTGTTAAAGGCATCGTTTAACATGGTTATATTTGAGATGCACGGCCCTACGTGTTATCAGTGTCTGTGATAGGGTTTAATATTGAAGCCTTAAAAAAATTGCGCTTCAAAATAATCAAGAAGTGCCTCAAAAAAGTAAAAATCTATGAGTGACAGGTTTTACCACACTCGTTTTCCTCAGTAGACTGCAGTGTTATGAAAACCGATAGGAAAACACAAACGTGCATGCACTTCACAGCATGTATGTCAAAGTCCCTTATACCTTTATTTATAATGCTGTATTGATATTTAGAATTTGACATTCTCAGATCGGGGCCCGTCTTATATAAAGAGTTGATATCAATCGCAGCTTTGTACATAATATAAAGGAGACTGTAAACTTGCAATTGCTTTGGATCAATCGCAACTCTTTATATAAGACGGGCCTAAAGTAATACTTAAAGCTGATATATTGGTGGTAGAAAACAAGCATAAAGCCCAAAACATACATAGCACAAAAAACTTGGTGTCAGTCCCTCAGCACATGATTAAAATTTCCAATCAATTATCAACCAGTCCACAAGAGGTGAGGCCAATATGACTGGTAACACATGCACCATGGAACATCATGTCTGTAGCAGACTAGCTGTAGTAAATACTGGTTTATTTAGCTTTTGAGTCGGGAGTATAATGATTTTTGTTTTTTCAATCAAAATGATATAAGTTTGCTCGTATATCATTCGTTTTCAGACCAACTTGGAAGCTTCCTGTATGATGTCGTCTCTAGCATCCCCATGAGACAAGCTTCGGTGGTCAAACCTGATCTGGATTTGTTATTAAAAAAACTGGCAAGAGAGGTAGGTTTCCCCTCTCACGTTTATCTTTCAATATAAAATCTTGAATCTCATTGTTTTTTAATGGAGTGCAGGAGGTCCTTCCCAGTTATGCATGTAGCCAAAATTTTAATAAATTGTTGCTATTTGATTATAAAGAATGACCCATTGTGTTGGTGAAGTAATTTACATCATCCTGACTCAATGTAGGCTTTATAATCAGATTATGAAAACACTGAGATCCAATTTTCTTGTCATCACAAGCATAATAAATCTTCCTATGGTCCTAATGGGTTTCTACCTAGTACAACATCCCTAAAAATTCAAGCTCAATCCCTTCATCGCATTCATTTTGAGATCTCTTTTTTTTGCCCCTCACCAGGGTCTATACGTCACTGGGTCGAGGTATCGAGGGATTCGGAACCAACTGGATCGCATCAAGCTGCCCATGCTGAAACCTGCTGCTCTCAAACTCCTGGACCCTAGCGAGGTCCAGAAGGATCGCGTCGCCAACTTTGACGTTCTATCCGGAGAGGTATGTAGGATTCTGCCATGTTGTCTTTAACCAGATGTCCCCCAGGGTCTATTTGCTATCTTTTTGGTGGAGAGAGTTATCTTTCTGGTAATTCCAATCTCCAGTTATCCTGTAGAATTCTGTTATCTGTCCAGATATCTTCCAGAGGACCTTCTGTTCTGTTCTTTGCTATCCTTTTGGTGGAGAAAGTTACCTTTCTGGTGATTCCAATCTCCAGTTATCCTGTAGAATTCTGTTATCTGTCCAGATATCTTCCAGAGGACCTTCTGTTCTGTTCTTTGCTATCCTTTTGGTGGAGAAAGTTACCTTTCTGGTGATTCCAATCTCCAGTTATCCTGTAGAATTCTGTTATCCTTGTCCAGATATCTTCCAGAGGACCTTTTGTTCTGTCTTTTGCTATCCTTTAAGGAGAAAGCTACCTTTCACACTGTCCTATCCTTCAGGTAATCACTCATGTCTTCAAGCAAACCTACTTAAATATAACGAGGGGTCAGTGACACAAAGACTCCATTTTGGCCATTTTGAGAAAAAGTGGTTTATGTGTCACTGAGCACTTGGGCCTAAGTCTATGTTTCACTACCCATCGACTTCAATGGGGTGTTGGATGGAGTTAAGTCTTTGTGTTTCCTGGAAAGCCCACCATTTTCTGAACATTTTGATATCAAATACTCATTTTGGCAAAATATGGAGTTACGTCTTTGTGTCTCTGAACCCTCGATGATGTAATTGTTGTTTTTCTATTAGGAGGTATCCCTGGAGGAGCTTGAGAGCCATCTAGTGGAGCTGAGAGAGAAAGGAGGCAACCTGAGAGGGATCCTGAGGAGACTCCTTCTAGTCCATACCACAAACAATGTAAGTTCATTAATCCTTTTTATCAGAGCTCTGTTCCATGATACTTTGATGACCACTGTAACATTCATCCAATCATGTTCAGTGATTATTTGTACCAAAGAAATGTTTTGTGTGTTAGTAGTTTTATGTCCGAATACTAAATTAATTAATTAATATTTACTGAAAAACTTCAACATAGATATGCACACATGGGGACAGGGTATTATATTGAAGTTCAAACGGCAATAGGGTTTGCTCATCTTTTTTTTACCTCAATACTGCTTAGCGATCATACCTCTTTAATTAAAATAGCTTTGACATACATCATTTACTTTTTTTGGTAACATTAATTTCATTTTCTTCTAGAATTATGAGCGAGCCATGGAGCTGAAGAAGGAGTTTGACGAGGCCCGTTATGAACCAACTGGAGCTATCTTTGCCTGCCTCATCACCATGTGCAGTAACCAAGGCAGATTCACAGAAGCCATGGAGTTTAAGGACAAATTGTAAGTCGTTTCTTGCTGTTGTTGATGTAGCATGGGTTCAACAATAACATACTTGCCAACCTTTCACAGCAAAAATTGGGAATCTATCAAGGCAAATTTAGGAATACAGTCCATTTTGTATACTTTGCACATAAAATATTTCAGAAAAAGAGAGGAATCTAGCATTCAAAACAATAGCTTGAAGGCCAAATAATAGGAATCATTCCTCTAAAATTGGAATGGTTGGCAGCTACGCAGTAAATTACATTGGGGCTCAAAATTCATGGATCTGGTAAAGTTTTTTTTTGTTTTTTTGTATACCTTTGTTAATCATCTCTTTAGTCACATTTGTATTGTGGCTGATTACAGGAGAAGGGAAGGGATGTCCAGCAATGTAAATAAATAATGCTGTATTTCAAGCTCAACAGTTTTCATAGGTATTCAAACAAGGAATGCTTTGATGTATTGTGATTGCTTATAATATTCTTCCATGAATTACTTGTGAGTTTCCAGCTGATTCAATATTCAGGTAGGTTACAAAAGAATTTGATTAACTTCATTGTTTGTATTTTTGGGGTAAAATCTTTTTCATATATTTCTTATTTCAGGCATAAGTTTGACCCCAGCTTCAAGTTAGACATCTCCAAGTATCGCTTCCTGATCTGCCACCTTGCGAAAGAAAACCAACTCCCAGGTCAGTCAGTGTCTTGTCATCTTCACATGTACAGTCAAACCTGTCTATAGCGACTGCCCAAGGGAAACACAAATGGGGTTATTGTAGACAAGTGGTCTTTGTAGAGAGGAGGTCACTAAAGCAATTTTGACTGTATTATGCTTATATTCAAGCAGCTCTGCTATCTTTGCATACTATCCAAGGGACTAGGTAATTGAAGATTGTGAGGCCACACTCAAGGACACTAAACACTGCCTTGACTTTGAATGTGGGACATCCCAGTTACAGAACAGCAGCTCTATCTTCATTACTCCATTTACTGGACACGAAACTCTAAAATGCTAATTTTTTAGTACTGCTTCTAAGAGAGCAAATGTGTATAGAGATGGAGATCTGTATATATTCTGACACTGCCATAGTATATTGAAAATTAATTCACAATGGCGATTAGCATCTTACTATGGCTTTTGTGGTATGGAGAGGTGGAACTGGAACTTGAAATTTATAATACAGTGATAAACACAAAACAATTGGTGTATGAAGCAAGATGAAAAATCATGAGATGAAAGGAACAAGAAAATATTAATACTTTTTTAATCTGGTACTGGACATTTATTCATAGTAAGGTATATATATACAAAATACATGTAGACTTTATTCATAGACTGTATAAGTGTATTGTATTGACGTGATTAAACAAAGAAACAGGACTGAGCTATGATTTACATTTACATTGTATTTACATGATAAAAAAAAGAAACAGGACTGAGCTATGATTTACATTTACATTGTATTTACATGATTAAACAAAGAAACAGGACTGAGCTATGATTTACATTTGCACCCTATGAACATAACGGTATTACAAGTTCCAAAATGGATGAAAATCTAGACAGGTATCTTGCCTCTGGACATTCCTATAAATCTATTTGACATTGTGTGTGTTTAGCTGCCTTGGACATGGTGCAGGAGTTGAAGGAGCTCGGAGTGGATACGGACCGCATGGAGAAGCAGACCTTCCACATGCTCAACGAGCTAGCATCCCTTGGACTGAGCGAGGAGGTGGAGCGCATCTTTGAGACGATGGTGGAGCTTGGTCTGGTGAAGCCTACCAACAACCTCGTAGGACCCGTTGTGGGCGCATACATGGCCAAGTAATGCTTTGTTCTCTTTCATTGATTACCTTATCGGGGCAAGAGGGGGAGAGGGTCATTCAAGATCTAATGATGATTGAAACACATTATTTCTGATTTTCCAAATTTGCCTGGACATGTTAGGGATTCCTATTTTATGGTTCTCTTGCCTGAAATCAGGCCCCCATCTCTTAAGTTCAGGCCTTTTCAGGCTTTAGAATGTAAAGTACATATGGGACAACTCCAGCAGGTCTTGGGTGTAAGACCAACTGTTATATCTTGGCTCATCTTATAAAGAGTTGTGATTGATCCAAATCGATCACAAGTCTGCAGTCTCCTATTTCTTATGTACATAGTTACAATTGATATCAATCGCAAATAGGTAATGATTAATATCAAATCTTTATAAGACAGGGGCCTGACCTTTAACTTGTTGCTCCATAGGATTATTTCCAATTTTAAGTTTTCAGTTGAAAAAGATAAACATTTATAAATTTCTCTATGATAGAAGTGTGATGGCTTGTGAAGTGAAACATGGATTTAAGAGGTGGATAATAAGGCTAGTAGTGCTCTTTATCAAGGAATAACTCTTGTTTGAAATTATTGATTTACAGGAACGATCTGGAAGGAGCACTGGCATGTATCCGAGACTGCCAAGCCAAGTACAGCATCATGCCTCACTTCCAAGATGTCCTCGTTCGTCTGGTGGAAGAGGGCCATACAGACCAGCTTCAGAAAGGTAGGTTGGTGAGGAAGAATGGGGGGGGGGGGGGGTAGGTGGTGGTGGTGATGATGGTGATGATGACAATGGTGGTGCTAGTGGTGATGATGGCAGTGGTGGTGGAAGTGGTGATGATGGTAGTGGTGATAGTGGTGGTGGCGGTGATGGTAGCAGTGTTGATGGTGGAAGTGGTGTTGATTATAGCGGTGATGGTGGTGGTGGACATGGTGGTGGTGGTGATGGTAGCAGTGGTGGTGGTGGTGGTGAAAGTGGTGATGATGATAGGTTAATAGTGGTGGTGGTTGTGATGACGATAATGATGATGAGGAGGAGGAGGAGAAGATGGGGGATGTACAATTTGTGAGGGTCATGGTAATAAAGATGTTTATTGGATTAATAATAGGGATGGTGTTGATGATGATGCTGATAATGGTGATGACGATGTGTGGGTTGTAATGATGATGTGGTAATGGGGGTTATGCTTTTGAAGATGATGGCGATGTTGGTAAAGATGACACTATTATTAGTTTTTGAGTGGTGGTAGATTTGAAGATGTTTGTTTGGGACATGATGGAATGATATGTACAGTCACTACTGATGATGGTGGTAATGTAGATGATGATGATGATCATGATCATTATGAAAATGTCTTAACTGCATGTATTTCCATCTCTTTCTTTACCTATAAAGCAATGGACTTTGCGAGCCAGCAGCACGGTGACATCAACATGCTATATGATCTCATCTTTGCTTTCTGCACATCTGGAAAATACAAAGAAGCCATGAAGCTCATTGAGGTAAGATGTGAATTCCAATGTTGTTTACCAAACAAAGAAAAATTTAAAACTTTCAAATGATACTAATAAAGAAACTGGTCTGAAAAGAAATTTTCATGGGACTGTATGGTGCTATGTTTAACATGTTAGATGTGGTTACATGCATGATAACTTTGCACAAAAGCAAAGAGCATGCAATAATAACAAGTGATGGCGTTGTCATGTAATTTTCAGGTTGTTAATAATTTTTCTGTTTTCTCAAATGATTTTGTATTCTTGTTGACAAGAAGCACATAATGACGTTGACGATAATGATGATGATGATATGATGATGATGATGGTGTTGACGGTGATGATGGTGGCAATAATGGTGGTGGTGGTGGTGATGATGATGATGATGGATGATGATGATTGTGTTTAACGAGATGATTGTGATGACAATAGTGATGATGATGATGATAGCGATTATAAAAAAAATGACGTTGGCTGATAATTAAAGGCACACTGCCATACTTGTAGCTACTTGCTCCCTCTATATAGAAAACTTCCCCAATCGGTGCCTGTTGGTCCCCCATGATCCTCTTTTTCTTATGTTAAATGAGAGCTGAGTTAATGAGATAGCCACCTGTCACGATGGCTCTCTGTGTGGTCTAATCCCTTCTGGCACAGTAGTGGTGACGGTCTTTAAGTATTTAACTCCACTTGTTTCCCACTATCGCCTTTTATGTAACTTCAAACAGACCCCTGGTATGATCGCCAAGAACAAGCGCATCCAGTGGTACGCCGAGCGTTGTATCGGAGCTAACAATGTGGAGGCCTTACAACAACTGACGGCTATCACCAAAGACCTGTATGCGTGTGACAGGGACCAGATGTACTTCTATCTCATTCAGTTACATAGTACGTCATCCACACTTTTAAAGTTTATATCCCATCTTTCATTTAGAAAAAATTCAAGCTATTTTGTTCCATGTCTTACAGACTACTTAAAATTGTAATATAAGTGATGAATGTTTTAATTTAATGTGCCCTGTTATAGTGTAAGTCGGATATGGTGTGATCAAGGATGAATATATATATTTTTTTGTTTTAATGGTAATTAGGCTTAATTTATGACAGTTAGTTATGTTTAGGACAAAGGACACAAATTGACCAAATACATCGGACTGTTGCTTAAACGAAAACAAACACATTCCTTGAATTCCTTAAGTCACATTGAACTAATTCAAATATTTCATAATGATCCTTGTATCATATTTGGTTTGAATCTTTTTGAACATCGTACTCTCCTGATGTGTATACTGTGTACTTGACATCAATGATCACTACATCACAATTATAGCATTCTTCAGATTTCGGACATTTCGATTCAAACACAAAGGTGCAAGGCTCTGTACATAACAACTTGTAGGATTCCAATCCATCGTCAATTTGCTGCTAAGGCAGAGCAAAACACAATCCCTTCATATGTTTCCTTTTTTTTATTTTGCCCCAAAAGCTCGTAACAACGATGTTGATAAGTGTCTGGAGGTGTGGGCTGCTATGCAAGAAGAGGGTGTGGTCCCACGAGACAGGACGATGCGTTACCTTGCCAACGTACTCCGGTCTTATGACAGGTCTATACCATTCGAGGTCCCTCAGCTCACCGCTGATCAGGTACTGTTTTATGACACTTTTATTTCTTGATGAAAAGTGTTGATTTTGTTGGCATTTTTTAATTTTTGGAAGATTTTGTGCAAGTGCATACTTCTCTAAGCGAAAGCTAAAATTGTGTTCAGCAAACAGTTTATACAAGAGTGCATTATTGAAGAGCTAATTCATAACATGACTCTTATATGGGCCCGAATTCACAAAGCAAGGTTTGAGCTCAGACCGGGTTTGAGCTCAAACCTCCTTTTGTTTCGCCAAACCTCCTTTTGTTATTTACAAACCAGGTTTGTAAATAACAAAAGGAGGTTTGGCGAAACAAAAGGAGGTTTGACCTCAAACCTTGGTCTGAGCTCAAACCTTGCTTTGTGAATTCGGGCCAAAATGTATTACAGCAAATATATTCCAAGTAAACTTAAGGATTCCATTCTTTGCTTTAATCTTTGTGAAGGTGTTGTATATTTTACCTCAAAATGCCCCAAAGTAAATCTCCCTCGGGGTAAAACAAGACATCAAGCGTACTTAGTATAAACCGTTCACTATTTAAAATACTGAAACAGATTGTTGCTTTAATGTTCCTATAACAGATTAATGTACTAAACAAAATTGTATTTGAAATTTATTGTTCTTCATTGAACATGATGAATTTGTTTGTTATTTCTGAAACTAGTTGGAAATTAACTTTAAATGTTGTACTTTGTAGTTGTGAAATAATCTTCCTTGTTGACAAATTTTTCAATTAATTTTGTCTTTAGCTTGGCAACGAAGATCTAAATTCCACTGAGAAGATCGAACGTATCCTGAAAGCAGGAGTAAGCCTTTTTCAGTTTCTTTCTAATGTTATTTGCTCTTTTTTTTTTGCAAAATGTAATCCATGGTGTTAAGCTAATATGTTTTATGTAACATTTCAGGCAAAAAATTAAGTTTTTCATTTCGGGGGCTCCATTTCAAATTTTGGGGACATTTTCGGGGGCTACTTTTTCAACTTTCGGGGGCTCTTTTTTCCATTTCTGGGGCTCTTTTTTCTGGGGCTACTTTTTCATTAATTCATAAAAGGATAGGCCTAGTTTGTTGAGATTTGTTTAGTAGGATAAGGTTTCGGGCTTCCTGCTTCATAATTGCCTATTAAAAAAGAAACCCCTTTTTCTAGTTCAATAACTAAGTTTTCATGTATTGATTTGATGCAAGAACTGTAACATAATAGACCCTAGATTGTGACTATTTCTGGCCATGAATTTCGATAATCATTTTTCAAAGTAAAATTTTCACAAGAAAATCAGACAGTCGTTTAAAAACGACGTAGAAATTAGTAATACTTTTACTAATTCTAAGCTCAGGTTTCGTAAATCTATTCACGAAACTATATTGAAATCGCGGCAATAATGATGCAAACCAACAGATAACAATTTCAAAGTGTCAAATCTCTTCGACTCGAGCTCAGCCCAACTCACACACACACTGCAGCATAACTTCAACACCGGCGCCGCAGGCGTCCGAGCCGGTGTTGGGGCTTTAGCTCAGCTTCACTCACACACACTGCACAGCGGCAATGCACTGTATTGTATGCGTGTCAGTCACGGTGATTTTGTCTGATTTTCTTTACTTTGAAGAAATGATTATTAAAATTACGTAAACATGGCGAGAATATCACAAAATAGGCTTTAATTTCATACCTCTATTTATGGAAACTTTATAAAATTGCGGCAATCGTGAATTCGTGATGGAAATTGATTGCAGTTTCGCGATCATTCAGTGGTTCATGGTCTAGATTCAGCTTCTACCAAAACAAAATCGACCGCCAAAAACTCGACCCCTACGCTCGCTCCGTCTCGATCTCGCAACTGCGAAAATGTACGTGTTTTGGCGTACTTGCGTGCGACATGGTAAGCCAGGTAAGGTATGGAATATGGTTCGAGTTTTTTTACGACCGATTTTTGTGTATACAATTTTACACAGAGATCCAGCGCGCGGACCAAGAAATGCACGCAATGAATACGAAGCTAGAAGAGAGCGCGCGACCGCTCGTAATCGTTACGGGGGCGATTTGAGATCATTTCACTTTTTGATGTCGCCCCCGAAATCGGATTTTGAGCCTATTTCGGGGGCTGTTTATGGTCTTTCCGGGGCGAATCCGCCCTCCGCCCCTGTGTATTTTTTTGGCTGTAACATTTTATTCTGAATTCACCCTGATATGATATATTGGTGACACTATATTTGTTCCATAGACAATTGCTCTGTTCTTTGTTGTTGTTGTTTGGTTAGCTTTTTTCATTTTCTTTTGTTTAAAACAAAGATATAGGATTAAGGGTTGGGGTCCCAATTGATATTTTTGTAAAGTGGCTTATTATTAACACCTTGTGTTATGTTTATATCAGAGTTCTTTTTTTAATGTGTTTTTGCTTTGTGACCATTTCTTAATGGTTATGTAATGTCGGTTTAATTCACCCAATGAAACATGACAAGCTCCATGTCCTTTTTGATCAGTTCCAATCAATTCAATTTAATTTCAGTTTTATAGTAAAAAGGGAACATAAGTTCAGACACTAATGTTGTCATATTTACAGTAAAATACAAGAAAACAGGAAATAAGGTTATAAATATATATTGAAATATAGTACAAATATTATTCAAAATAACATTGTGGCAGTTCCCCATGAATTGCAATCACTTATCATTCCCTCCTGCTTTTGTCTTGCTAATCTGTAGAATATTGGAGGAGCTGAGGAGCTTTTGAAAGAATCTCTTGCTGAAGGAAAGGAGGTTGGTGCCGGTGTCTATGATAAGATCATCTTTGAGATGCTCAAGCAGGGCCACATTGATGATGCTCTAGCTCTGAAAGATCTGTAAGGATGTTTTTCTGTTATCATGCCCTGTATCACTTCCAGTAAACTGATCATTTTCTCTTTAAGGATGTCCCTCAGTAATGTCCGCGTGCACCTTAGCTATTCACGGCTAGCTGGTTATGTATTCACCATGCACAATGCATGGAGTTCCTGGTATTGTACATAGTAAATACATGATCAGCTGGTCCCTGTGCAGCTGAGGCGCACACGAACATTACTGCGCGATGTACTTAAGAATGCCATAGAAGATATACTATTATCTTTAAATTGCAATATCTTTCTACAAGAGTATACAATGATAGTACATGATCAATTATGCAGCGCTGTATGTACTTTATTATTCTTGCTTGACTATTGTGACTATTACCATAGCGCAGTTACTGTAAAAAAGCTTGTTAGGTATCATGTAATGGTTAGGATACCCTGTGATATGTCTCTTAGAAGTATAGTATTTAACAAGAAAGATTATTTCCTTTTCATCTTTTTTTTAGAGCTGAGAAATCTTGTGACTTCAAGATGTCTGTCCTCCTAAACAACAAGCTTCTCATTGAGTACGTCAAGAAAGGAGACATTGAAAGTAAGTTTGAACTTACAGGAGACATTACAATTTTGGTATAGAGGTGGAGACCAGATAACAACAAATATTGTCTCTTTTTAAGATGAGTGCTGAACAGTATGTTTGATGAGTTTTCTACTAAAGGCGGATGATTGTGTACGTGGGGAGAAAGAAAGTGCTAGACCAGAAAATAATGTCCGGTTTTAAGATGATTATTGGGAAATATTTTTGATCTAGTTTTTCACTCACACTAGGAATTTAACACCATTTTATTTGATTTTGTAGGTTCAGAGTGTGAGAGCAAGACTTTTGAATACTGTTACATTTTTTAAAGAGTGCTGAAAATTTCACTAGAATGGGGCATTTACAGAGCTGTCAAGTTGTACTTCTATCCAGTATTATATACTGTTATTGTGGAGAATGGTGAAACTTTCATGAAAAAAGTACTGAATTTAAATGTCCAATCGCAGTTTCATTCCATGGTTTGCAATAAAAAAATGCTGATTTTTTATTTTTTTTTAGTTCATAATTGTTTTGGTGAAGGTGATGCCGCTCTGCATGTTACACCATTTTCTTCAGGTTGTAAAGATGCAGAGAGATTGCTAGACCAATCACACCCATATATATACATTTGCCCTGAAAGGAGATAGTGTCTTGTTCACACTGCGCGTGTATTAAACACCATCATCATTCTATATTTTAGGCGCAGAGAGGCTGCTTGATCACACACTTGAAGCAGAAGAATTACCGAGACCATCAGGGATAAGGATGCTCTCAGAGAGATACGAGCAGGACGGACTCTTGGACAAACTCCTGGCCTTGAAGGAGAAGTACGAGGAGAGGACGCAGTCTCGCTTCCCCATTGGCAAATCAGTCTTAGGAGCTTACATTGTCAAGTAAGTCATCAAAGATTCACTTACGGAGTGTGAGGAAACTGGTGTAAGATTATTAACACATGAGAATGATATTCGTAGTTACTTAAACTTTTAACCATCGATGCATTGCGCTTGTTTCCAAGTAGAAATTTCGAACAGGAGATTTCTCTTGATGGCAATTGTGTGTTACATCTTAGTGCAATTTTTGTCAGTCAGATGTTCAAATTAGAAGCAAACTTTCTTAGCTTCATGAACATGTTGTGCTCATCATGCAATACCTGTAATCCCAAAGTGCAGATAGGTTTTCAGTTGACCCATGACCTTTGACATTGACCCCTTGACCTCATTTGACCTTGCAGGGGTGATCTAGGAGGTGCAGTGTCCTACATAGAGAAGGAGCTTGAAGAGGATCCCAGCAAATCAAGACGGATCGGTATGAGGTCGTTCTTTGGCAAGCTGCTTCAGAAGGACCAGCCAATGGATGAAGGTAAGAAATCGGTCGATGCATTAAATTATGGATGGGGGACAAGATGATTGTGTTCTGAGAAAGACAAACTGTATTGGGTCATTCCGTGGCAAAATTCGTCAGACAGATCAGTACATGTGGATGATGTGCAAGAGATCATTGATCATGAATCAGTGATGGATTGAATTAACTGATTAATGGATGTATGAAAAAATGGATGAATTTAATTGATTGATTGATTAATTGACCGATTGTTTGAGTATTTTACTTGAATTCTAAAATAAGACAGATCTTTATAACATCATGCTTTGGCCAACTTCTTCAAAAGAATCTCTCTACAGACGACGGGATATTGAGTGATGGATTAATTATTGTATTTGAATTCTAAGGAAGGTAGTCCATTGTGACTTTATTCTACCGATTTCTTTGGAAGAACGATTCTATGGATGAAGATATGCAAGAGCCAGCTTGTCCAGTGACATAAATTCTTTTTCCTCTCACCTTTCTTCTGAAAAAAGGGTTTTGAATTTTGCTCTACTGAAGATTGCTTTTACTTTTGACAAAAGTTGTTTGTGAATGAGTGATCATATGAGATGTCGTGTCTCTCTCTATGTCACTGTTCCTGTCTCCCCCTTTTTTCTCATTTATTGTCTTTCTAACCCACATTTCTGTTCTCTCTGCTCTCTTTCTCTTTATATCAAAGCTTTTACAATGGTAGACAGACTAGCAGCCAAAGACATTGAGGGTCCAGCTTGGCAGCTACTCTACGCTCATCTGGACAATGGGAAAACACAAGGAGCCAAAGAAGTCATTCAGGTAATAGGCAATTGGCCTAGGGAGTGGTGCATTTCATACAGCAGTAGTTCATAAAGTGGAAGTCCATCCTGGTATTGAGTCAACAGCATGATGAATATGAGAGCAACAACATTGAAAGTTTGAGGAAAATCTGATAAGGGTAGGGAAGTTACAAAATAAAGAAGCTGTGATCGATCACACACAAATTTGCTCTGTGATTCCCTTCCAAACAGATCTCTATTTGTTCTCAGCATTTCATAAATTTTCATTTTTCATCAAAGAAAATATGTTGTCATACTTGTACCCTGGACTATACCTTTTACGATTGGACACATGTTTTACACCTCTCTCTTAGGACATTGATCTATTCCTCAATAACCAAGAAGAATAGCGATTTTCAACAATTTTTTGTACAAAACAAAAACTTCACCATATTATAATGAGCATTTGTTGTAACAGTATTTCTTATAATGAGGTTCTTGTGTATTTGTAATCAGAAGAGATTGATACGACATATTCTCCCTTCCTCCTACAGAGATACGATGTGATCAGAGAGAAGTCATCTGGTCTGATAGGCTACGTCATAGAGATGGTGGGATCAGACGATGATGTGGTAAGAACATTGATTATCTGGGCCCCATTTCACAAAACTTGTCATCGGTGACAAATGACAGTTTTTGTTCTAAGCTACTGAAATCCTTGCTTCTGATTGGTTATCAGCAGATTTTTCACTGATTTTTGTCATTTGTCATTGAAAAAAGGCTTTGTGAAACGGGTCCCAGAAGGGTTATAGAGAGGGTAGAGTTCTGGTGGAGTGGAAGAATAATTAGAGCACGTCCGGTTTCTATTTATTTGTACATGGGAGAATATCTCAATACCAATGCCACATGGAAGGATATATTCCTGAAATGTCCTCACCTGCAAGATATAACTAGAAAGGGTTTAAAGTTAAGGCTCAAATGTTGTTATCAAATGTGCACGCAGTCCCATGTACCAATATATGTGTGAGGTGGTTTTAGCAAGATTTTGGTTTCAAAGCTTTAATTTTGATGATTCCATGACCTTGCAACACACAATTACTCATGCTGTCTGCATAATCAGCCCATCCGTCCCAATAACTTCTGGACAGTTTCTGGACATGACCAGCACTCAACTCTACTTAACACAATTCTTAACCAGTAAATTCCTTCACCAGCATGCTTTATGAAATGCAGTTGCCAAGGACAAGCATCTGGCTACCTTCATTCATATTTGTCATATGTGAACAATTAATCTTTTGATATTCTTCTCGCTAATATCTTCTTTTTCTTTTGAAGATCAACTTGTTGATGTATTTTCATACCAGTCAAAATCATATTAGAATTTATATTCTCAAATATAGATAGAGTGTGTTATAATACAGTTGTAAAGGTAAATGTTGGTTTAATAGGACATAACGTTTTCAATCAAATAGCACTTTGATAGTCTAGTAATTTGATTCCTCTGCAATGATTATGTTTTTTCAGGAAGGAAAGATTGAACAGGTCTTACAGATCACCAAAGATGAGGATTATCTTGATAGAGCAAAGATCTTCTTCTACCTACTCAAATCATATGGTAAGTCCCTCTTAGTAATCCAGACTGTTGAGAGAAATTGAAGGGGTTGAAAAATTGAAGAAAGGAAAACAAATTGTCACACTTTTGGATACATGTCGGAGGTAGAACACAGTCCCATATGTCACTTAGAGTTAATTGTAATGCCATGGTATGAACATTACACTTATTGTAACAGGAAATGAATATTGACATGTCCAAGGTATGTCTCACATATTACCAAGTTTTGTTGAATTTCATTTTGACATTGTGAAAAAAAAAAATTTGATTTGATGATGTTGTCTCTAACATATGCTACAAAATAGCTTGGACTTTTCCCTCACTTACTGTTGGTATTTCCTATCATAATTCAATTGTTACTTTAATCAATAAACAATCTCACTACGTTCACAAAAATGTCAAAATGATTTAATAATAATAATAATAACAATATTTATAAAGCGCAACATATCCATCTCTAGAGATGCTCAAGGCGCTTACAAATAATTTAAATTAATATTCAACATACTTCAGATTAAAGAAATATTAAATGTTAACTTGCATTAGATCATACAACTTCATGGTGCCAAGGTACATACAATGTGGCACAGTGCGATTGTTTGTTTTCGTTAAGACGGGCTCGGGGCGAATTAGCCCCTGAAATGCCCAAAAGAGCCCGCAAAAGTCTTAAAAGAGCCCCCAAATTTTGCATAGAGTTCAATGCAAAACAACTTAAAGAGCGTTATTTTCATGCAAGCAAGCTTGAAAAGTAGCCCCCAACATTTTTAAAGTAATTTTTTCCCTGATTTATTTTAATGTAGAGAGTCCTTGTAATAATATAAATAATATAAATATATTTTGATTGATTTGTGTTCACTTTATCTGCAGATAACGAGAGTAACTACGAGGGTGGGTTGATGGTGAAGCAGAGGATGGAAGATGAAGGTCTACACATGAGTGATTTCATGCTCAAGAGACTTGCTTTATTACTCAAGAAGACTGGTCAACCTATCCCATTCGATGAACCACCAGTGAGTAACCAATAAACCTGGCCCCTGTTGCATAAAACTGACCATCGATGGTAACTTGCATAGAAACCTTGATTTGATTTGCTGTTGAGTGATGTTGCCATTGGTAGTTAATATTGATGGCAAAGTTACCATCAATGGTAAGTTTTATGCAACAGGGCCTTGTTTAGTAACATATTTAAATGTATGGATGTTTCTTTCCTGAGGACCTAGTGTTGAGTTATTCCTTTGTCTTATTTTAACCATGATTCTGTAACTAAGTGAAAATACAAAAGCTTGTCCCTATGACATTTCTTTCTCATTTTACTATCTTAGCCAAACTAATTTCATTTCATTACAAAATTCCAGTGATTTATGTACTCCTGGTCTTCTATAGATCAGTGTACAATAAAGTTAAGGGAGGTTTAACTTTGGTCGCTTTCAAAAACATGGGCCAAAGACATGTAGTGGAGAATTGCATTGTAGCTCCAAAATGTTTCCCACAAGAATACTTGCATGTTTAAGAGTGTACTTATTTGCTAATCAAGATAGCAGTTTTTGTTAGGTACTTTGGTATTTTTATTGAAACTCTGTTCATCCATTCTCCTTTCCCCCTAACCATCTTGTACCAGAATCCCATCTCATTCTACCGAGAGAAGCTCAGGCTGGAGGGTAAAGACAACCTACCCGAGATCAAGATCACAGAGGACGAGAGCTGATCCCGGTCAAACAACTCTTATATGAACATTGAAATCCTACCTGGAAACAGAAGAAGAAGAAGATGATGATAATGGTGATGATGAAAGCATGACAGGAGACGGTGTGAAAGGGTCTGATGGTGGGCACTTTGTCAGCCGTGCCGAATGGATAGGAGGACATGCCAGGGGTAGTTGGGCAGAAAGATTTATAATATTTTGTTTTTTATGATTTTGTATGGTTTTTACGTCAATAGGTCTGTTTTGAGATTTATTTATTGTATTCTGTTTTGACAGTTGCAGTACTCGGGATGTTTCCCTGTTCACGGCAAATCCATCGTAATGTATTCTAATGCATTTAAATTTTCATGTGGCTGTTATTCATGAGCAGTTATGCTCCAGTCACACCAACGAGACAGACACCAGACTGACAACGGACCAAGCCATCTGTTTGGAGCCAGAAGGGCGCTAACTCTTTGTAAAATTATATGAATTAATGCTCTTCTGGCTCCAAACAGACAAAACTAAAGGTTATGTTACCCCGATTAGCCAAGAATTTGTCCGTTAGGAGTCTGGATGGAGACGGTTCGGAGATGCAACTCTGGAACTTGTATTCCCCAAAGACGTGGGTATGCTTTGGTAAGATTAGATGGATGTGGTAGGGGCTGGGGGTATTCTTGATCTGAATGTGTATGATTGAGAGGTTGGTGCTTGTTGTAAATAATTTGAGATGCTGAGAAAGACACAGGATCTTCCCTTTCAAATCTCACTGCTGTATTGATAGAGCATCAACCCCTCAATGTGGTCACTCCCTGAGGAAAAAATATGAACTGTGTTTTAAATCCACATTTTTAATAGAAATGTAATAAACAAATGCAGTATATATCGCCAAATAACACTTATTCATCATTGAAAGTCGCAGTTTTATCATCATATTAAGCATTAAGTAATTGATAATATGATGACTGTAAAAGCAGTTGTTTTTTGCCAGTTATTTTACCTGCAGATTATAAAAAACAACAGAGAACATTATTATGGGTGTTTGTAATTCATGCTACTTATGAGTAATAACGTTTGAAAATATGTCTTTTTGTGTCTTTTTATAATTTCACTCCTGAGCATTGCAACTTTGTTTTAAATCAGAATTTAATTTTACCTCAAAAAAGTACCTCTTTTATAGTACTGGTATTCCCAATGTATAGATTTGCTTCCTCATAGTTAATATGAAGTACTGTTTGGACCCAGTAGGACGTGAACTATTTCTTTTAAAAAAAAAAGCTAATGCTCTTCTTGCATTTATTATCACAAAACCAAGTAGAATCTGAATTACCTTCCCTCTTCCAGGCTTTTCCACTGAAGAATTTAATTGTTGTTCTCTATCAATATGTAAAGGGGACCAATATGTAAAGGATTCTATTTTTGCATCCCATACACAACAGATGCCCAACCTTAATGAAATAGTTTTTCACTGAAATCATTGAAGACCTATATACAACATTGGTTGGTTGAAGGAAAGTTTTGTCAAGGATTACCACCATATGTATTCTTCCAAAAGAACAAAGAGTCATGTGTGTATATATATGGGCTGATTTGATCTGTTATTGTTATTGTTCAGTTATTATCTTCTTGATCATACTGTGTAATATGATGGACCATGCAGAAAAATATATGAAATAAAGTGAGTTACTGGTTCATTTTATAATATATTTTTGCAAGATGTGTATTTCTCAATCATTTGAATGCACTGGTAAATCATTGCTTGTATTCCATTGAAATTCATATCTGTAACATTCAAGATACTATGTGAATGAACTTCTTTTCTTCTTTACTTGAAGAATAAACATATAATCTGGAAAATTTGATTACAGTGGAACCTCATTATTACAAACTCTCTGGGATTAAGAAAGTTTCCATGTTAGATTAAGCCTTATTATATCATAGCTACTAATAATAGAATACAAAGAATTGGGACTAGCAACATTACCATGCTTTAAGAAGAGTTTGTTATAACAATGTTATTTATTATGAGGTTCCACTGTATAATTATTGGTATAACTGAACAATTTATGAGCCAGTTACCTGGTAGTTAAAGACGCGTCATATGTACTTTGACCTGTGTTTCATTAACAAATGAATATATTGGTGTAGTTGTTGATCTACGTAATCTATGTATTATACAAACATAACTTCCATGAGATTATTCCACAAAATTAATATACATGTGCAATGTATATTTATTAACTGTTACCTCTCTGTAAGCTTTCGTATTCTGTCTTACTTCTTGTGCTTCTCCAAAAGTGAATATTATTTATATGTTTTTCTTCGCATAATGCCCAATACCCCTCTGAAAGTGCATCTAAAGCATATTTTCTCCCCATTTATGAATTAGTAGAAGAATGTTGCACAATGGCTGTGCACTGTCCTAAGAAAGTGTTTTGATGATAGGTGCCCCCCCCCCCTCCACCCTCCACCCTTCTGAATTCCTGTTACAGTTATGTATATCATTGAAGTAAATATATGAATTTGAAATGTAGTTTGTCAATGATAGCATTTATTAGATATGATTATTGATATGCTTTCTATGTCAGTGCGTGGATTGTGCAGTCTTTCTGTATTGCATCACTTATAGTCACATTTCGACAAATTAAATTTATCAAAGATGAGACTTTATTCATTTTGTCACTTCATGATTTGTGTGTATTTTCGAAAAAATTATATATATATGTGTAATAAAAAGTATAATACACTGTATGTAATGTATTAGAATTTATAATTCATATAGGCGGATACTGCATTGACCAACAACAATTAAATGTAAATGATAAATAAACCAAATACATGTACATTAAAAGACATATAGTTCTCTGCTTTAGAACTTCAATACAGGGGGATTCATTTCAATCATCTTTTTCAATGGTGGATTTGCTTTAGTGGAAATTAGCTATTGCTATAATTGCAAATTTTTGCAAGCTTTAAGTAGAGACTTGCATGATATATAATATCAGTAATATCAGTTAGAGTGAACACAGTTCACATCGGTAAGTTCATAGTTGCTCGATTTGGGTTCACCAAACTTTTCTCTTATCATAAGTCGACGTACTGGGTGCAAACAAAGCAAATGATAAATGGCATTGATTAATGAACTCTTATGGACAGTCATGCCAACAATATTGCGTTCCCACGTACCAATGTTAAGATTAATTATTATTGTCATACTTATCTGAGAGATAATGGCACAAGATCCAAGATCTATAAATGCTGAATAACTTTCAAAACAACTAACTTCAAGTTCAGGTTTTCTTGGGTGTCTGTGAAAATGTCAACTTGAGGTATGTGTGCAGGAACATATTTTCCACCAACATATGTATACTTTAAAGATAGTTGACTGGCTTGAAAAAACAGGAAAGAAAGAAGAAGGAAAGGAAAGGGTTCTAATGTATAAATTTGCCGTCAAGGGTAAATAAAGAACATGATTTTAAAAATTGTCAACACACTGGAATTTCGACAGATACAGGCCTGATAAAAACCCGATTTAAATCGGTTTCCAGATTATTATTTATTTATTTTTTATTTATTTATTTTTTTACCAGATTTTTTTTCCCTTCTCTATTTTATCTTCATTTTCCCGATTTCCCCCTTATCTTCTCTATTCTTTCCTTTTTTGCCCTATTTTTTTCCCAATTTTCTTACACGAAAGGGGGGGATGTTGTTAGATGCCATTTTTTCCCCGCGAATCCTCTTCTTTTATTTTACTCAAGGGGGGCGTGGTTGAGGGGAAAACAAAAAACCTATTTTTTTGTTAGTGCTCACTATCACTCCTGCAGATATCTGGAGTGGCTGTCCCAGATGACGTAATGTATTATAACCCATTGCTACGAGATTGTGCATGTGCGCTCACGTATGCACAAACTTTTTTAAATGAAGACTTTGTACCATAAATAAATTATAGTGTTTTATTGATAGGTATTGTTGCGTGTTTTGTTCCTCAATCACGGGTATGATATGCGACGTGTTTATGACGTTATTATACCCGAGTTGACCCGAAAATACTATTTTATCTATTCTATGATAACAAAACACGTACCTCTATTCTAATTTTAGAGCACAGGGTTAAGAATGAATTATTTCACTCCGAACGTTCCTCTGAATAGAAGTTAATGTAGTTGATATAATCTGATTGGTAATGAAACTACTTTTTAATTTCGATGTAACGCCCTTTAAGAAAGTTTAATGACCGCCTTAAAGGAAGATATTTTAGTTCCGGTGAGGAGTGTAAAGATAACACTAATGTTTATCATGTCAAAGCAACTTGTCATGTTAAAAGAATAGAAATAATATCTAGCCTAGTCCATTCTCTTATCTCTTTTTTTTTCTTCTGTTAAACCTGTGATAGTGTTCATGTAAGTTTCTGTCCAAAATCTCGGAATTGTCGCTGAAGTTAAGATTGATGTGCCGGGAGGAAAAGCGGCATATTTTGACAAAGATGGAGAAGAAGAAAGAGAAGAAGTAGGCGAAAGAAAGAAAGAAGAAGCAGAAGTAGGAGAAAGAAGAAGAAGGAGAAAGAAGGAGGAAGAAGAAGAAAAAGAAGAAGAAGTAGGCGAAAGAAAGAAAGACAGAAGAAAACGAAGTGACGCAATTCGAGACTGATTGAAAGCAACATTCGTGCCTGTATAATATTGTGATTAAAAGTGTTGCTGTAGCACGTACGCATTGCCTCTCTTTGGATCTAACCTTGTACTTTCGCAGAACAAACAAGATACGAGTATATATATTTATCTTAGGATTGTAAATACGGCAAGAAAGCATGCCATGTACTCGTATATATTGCATTGCTTTCTGTAAAGCCAAGATTCAACGTTTGCGATATTACACATTTCTATTTTCTGAACTTGTTTGTCGATGCATCTTGAATTATAGTGACTCTTGCCATTTTCTATCTAATCACGGTCGAAATGGAGAATGGATTTCACGTCACTTCAACTGACAGGGCCGGTAAGTGTGCCGAATTTTCAGGACTCCCTTACTAACGAGTTTTCGGGAAAATATATGTTTAAGTTTTCTTTGAAATTTAAGCCTAGAGTAGAATCAGCACTATTCTAGATAGACATTGGTGTACAATTAAACTTGCTGTGATGTTTTATCAGTTTATGGAAATCTTTTGACAAAGATTATGTTCTCATTCTAAAATTATGAAAGTAAAGAACATCCGTTGACAATCTGACAATCTGATGACCAGCTTGAACCTTGTCGGCAAATTGAGAAATAGAGATGTGAAGACTCGGGGGGGGGGGTGGACCGTGGGGTAAACTTTTCAGCTATATTCAGGGGCGGATCTAGGGGCTTTCGGCGGTTTAGATCCGCCCCTGATGTTGTCTGACAATTTGGTTTGACAATCCCCCTCCACCTTTCCCCTCCCCTTCCCCTACTCTACTACTTCCCCTACTCATCTCCTTCCCTTCCCTCCCCTTCCCCTTCTCTTCCCCTTCTCCTCCCCAGTTCAAAGTGGTATGCCGATGCCCCAGTTTTTAAGTCTTTTCTTGCTACTATTTAGAGAACACTCGGACACAGGTCAAGAAGCTGTTTACCCCGGGTCCTCTGTGTGTCAGCCTAACAACCAAAGAAGCAATGCTTCAAGATATAGGCTCAAGAGACCAGACATTCATCAACATTCTCCAGTCAGTACGAGACAGTCTACTTCAAATTGCAGGTAATGATACAAGATAAACCTAAAAGGCAGAAGCATGCAGGGGCGGGGCGCGGAAAATTTGGAATATTGGAGGGGGTCACTCCCCCGCGTTTTGAGTAACCATCACCTAAGAGATATTCACGTAGAAGTGTATGTCCAACTGTCAAATGACTTGCATTTCTTTAGTATTTTATGTTATAAATAAGCATATCACGTGATAATAATATTTTGGTGAAAAATGGTTCCAATAACGTCCGATGTATCACGATCCTTCCAATTTTTTACCCTGAGGTATACCTCACTAAAATATGTTGTATTAAAGCCTCCATTGACGAAATCATGTTCGTACTTTTGTGATCACGAACATGTTTTCAAATATTGAGGGTAGCCTAATGTCCCGTTACTAATTGATACAGGAAATAACGCGTTTAATATCCCAATGCGAACTTACTTTTGTGGAAATTGTTAACGTGCTTATTTTACAATGACAAACAAGATAATAGTTAACATACCTCTAGCGCATCATAATGTTGCCATCTCTATGCGCTTTTCGCCATCTGCCGACACACTTAGTAATAGTCTGTCCATAATCCCTTTGTGCCTATCAACTTAACTGCATAATTATTTTTATGACGATCATAATTATAATGCCTCAGGATGTTTTGACCAACTTTCTGGTAACATTAAAAATGACAATGGGTGCCCTTTGACCTTATTTCACATAATTATTAAACATCACTGTCTAATTGACCGGGAAATGTAACATTATTATACGTTCATGCGAACCCATTTTTTCCCCGGAAAATCTTGTAAGCAGCAAATACTGTTAATGAGTTTGAATGAGTCATAAATGTATCCTTTTTTTAATACCATCAGCGTTACACCATTGTACGTAGCTCTCAGCATAATGCACTTCCCGCTCTACATGGGCCTGTATCTTGTGTATCTTTAAAGCATCCACGATTTCGTATAAAGGTACTACCAACATAATCTGCAAATTTAATGATATAGTCAAACCTGGCTATATTGAAGCCAACAGAGAGAAACATACAAAGTGGCTGATGTATAGACAGGTCCTATATATACAGAACAGAGAACACATTTCTAAGTTCTCGGCGAGACAAAATGCATAGCAACTATGTAATATAGACATGCAGGTGGCCTTTATAGAAAGGTGGCCAGCCACGAATACAGGTTTGACTGACGTCGTTCGTTCGTTCGTGCAAAGAATATCAGGGAGTACATCATCTAGATAGGAAGATCCTTATTGAGCCAACAGATCGTCTCATCATCGAGCTCACGAAGTCCGGAAGCGCCGTGGGGGGATTTGTAGATCGGACAATCATCAATGACATGATCCATAGTTTGGATCTCTCCACAGGCGCAGTTTGGTGATGATTCAGCTCCAATTTTATGTAGGAAATATTGTGTGCGGCCAACTCCAGTTCTGATACGGTTTAGGTTGACCCAGGCTTTTCTTGGGAGGTCACTGCCACTTGGTTTTGCACAGGGCTTTGGGATGAACTCCTTCAGGTTGGTAGTGGACGAATTCCACTGGTCTGACCAGCGTTTTGTTATCCAAGTGGCTAAGGTGGAGGGGGGGTTCTCAGGCCGCAGCTCAGCAGCCTGTGTTGCAAAGTGTCTTCTAGGGAGACGCTGTCCTTCAAAGGCAGAGGGGGCAGGAACAAGGCATTTATCTCTGTCATGCTTTTGGGCAAGCTTAGCATACTGCGACGTCATAATTCGCTGATGAATTTCGCTAATGTGAACGATGAATTACTTTGCATCAAATATCATTGTTCTTCTTCTTTTCATTTATATAAGGTGTATCAAAAGAAACACACACTTGCGTGCTCATGCAAGGCAGTGGTACATTCAGCATAGAGGCCGCTCTCACAACCAGTATTCCTCGGGAAAACCCTCGAGTAAGTTTTACAAACTGAGGGCTTATCCACCCTTTATTTGTAAAGAGAGGTATCAATTTGGTTCTTTTCTCAAACGTGGTAAAATAATATTAAAAATTATTTGCCGGCAGTCTATTTAGAATATTAACCGTTTATGAAACATAGAATTTAGACGGTTTGTATAGAGAATACGGGTTTTCAGACCAAAAATAATATGCAATGACACCGCAATGCAAAATGAGCAGCTAGTCCATCCACTTGAAAAATACCAATAGGGTCCTCAAATATTATAAGACAAAACTGCCGAATGTATGAACTGTATTTTTAAAATATCGTCAACCAATTCAACTTTGGCGGCAGAAATCGTGGAACTGGGCGTTACCCCTACTTCCGTTTAGCCCTGTAGAAACAAAATACACCCCTGAAATAAGGGGAGGGAGCTTTTTCATTGTCTATCTATTATTATTTTGATAATATTTATTATCATTATTATCATCATCATTATTATTATTTATATTTGTTGTTGTTGTTATTGTTATTACCATTATTCTTATTATCAATTTTGTTTTACAACCTTAAGGTTATACTTCTGGTCAATGGCGCATATGGTATGCGCATGGCCAAGGCCGTCAGCCTTCTCGGGATTCCCGAGACCAGCTTGGAAGTGATGACCTTTCCCGAAGATCAGAAAGTGGATCCCTTCCGGGTGGAGGAGAGGCTGAAGGACGAGAGAGGATGGACGAATGTTGGAATCGTTCATAGTGAAACAACCTCTGGTGTGGTCAACCCCATTGGGGCTGTTGGAAATCTCGTCAAACAGTGTTGTCCAAGTATGAAGATCTTCAAACGGACTCATGCACTCATTACGATACGTTTTTATCTATTTATTTATTTTGTATTTATTTATTTATTTATTTAGTATATATTTAAGTATATCGTTAAGTATAGTAAAATGTCTTATAGATTATATGAGAATTAAATTTATGTTCGATATAATGAGAACTGATACATTTGTATATAATTATGTGAGTAATATCTTACATCTGTGAAATGACAATACATACATTTTAGAACTTTAAATACGTTTCAAGAACTCTGTAGATTTAATATACAGTATTTTGAGAAGATCAATGGAGATCGCTAACAAAATCCTTAATCATCGGCGTATGGGAACGATGGGTTGGGAGGGGGTGGCGTTGAGCTGACGTTGCTTGCCCATGCGCTCATTTTGTACATCGTTAACATTTCAATCATCGTCACTATTCACATTTCATTTTGGCAGTTTCGTTCATATTGATAATCCTTTCTATTAATGTAATTTTGTTTATTTCATGCAATATACATGAATCATTTTGATTTACTCGAAACACATTGTCATGATTTTCTTTCGAATGTCTTCCGTCGCTGAAGATGCAGCCTACATCGTTGATGCCATGAGTAGTTTTGGAGCAATACCGATCGAGTTTGAAGCTTCTGGTATTGACTTCTTGATAAGTTCTGCCAACAAGTGTCTAGAGGGCGTCCCTGGCTTTGGATTCACTATCGCCAAAATCGAGGCACTGAAGAAGTGCCAAGGTAATGATGATTAAAAGGCTACAAAGACATGATTTTGTAATCTGTGTTGAAGGCAAGTGTGTGTGTGTGGGCGGGGGGCGTCTTATTTGTTCGTTCAACAGCGAGCCTAGATTGAGCTCGCGAAGGAAACCAGCGCATGCGGACATGGAATCCGGTAGGGTTGTTAATAGGTTAATAGTAAGTATACAAATCAATCTTTCATCAACCCATCGTTAGCTCAAGGACCGCGTTATACCAATAGAACTTTTGAGTTGACTTGAGGGTTCGAATCTCAATATTTATTCAGTTTTTTGGCCTCATAATGAGGCAAAGCAATAAATAATCAAAGTCTAATTGTTTCTGACCTCTTTGCAAGCTTTCGTAGCTTGTTATGTATGAAAAGGAGTTCATACTGGAATCTGGGCTCGCTGTGGTTCGAAAAAATAAGACGCAGGCGGGGGCGGGGGTGTCCTCCGGAAAATAATTTTGGGATCCCGTCTGCCTTCCCTGACTCGCTCGGAGGAGGCGGAGGTGAGACACAATCCAAATATGATTTCTACTCTCATTTTTCCTCTTTATTTGCCTATTTTTATAACTCAAATGTTCTTAATGAGGGAGCTGCGTCGTTTCACCCCTTTGTTTCGCCTATGGGGCAAATATTTTTCCCCTCCCTTTTTGTTTTCGTCTTTAATAACTAGATAAGTACAACAAAACATATCGTGTTCTTTGCAGGCAATTAACGTTTTCGGAGATATCTTGTGAGTTTCACGTTCAAATCATTTCATTTTTCCGTCTGTGGAAGTTGTGGACTTCAAATGAAAAGGTCTGAGGTCCTAAACCAAGTTAATGGCTTTACAAGCATTGCTCACCTGCACATGTATGTCCTCTATTGGTGCGTAGTTTACCACCATAATACTTGTATTAATCTCTTACTGGCCGCATCCTTTTCTCCCCGATCGCAGGTAACTCAAGAAGTCTGAGTCTGGACCTTTATGACCAATGGCAAGGATTGGAAAAGAACTGCCAGTTTCGATTCACCCCTCCCACTCATACCATCCTGGCCTTCCATCAGGCTCTCAAAGAACTTGACGCCGAAGGAGGGGTTGTAGCAAGAGCGAAAAGGTATGACTATACCTTTTCAATTTTTCTTTTCTCTGGAACACTTCTCTTTAAATCCTCCATTCTTCTGTCTGAATTCTGTTGGTTCATCGCTCCTTGGGTGAAAAAATATCTTCGTTTGCATAATTGGTCTCTTTGACTCTTACTTAACAAGATAAAGTATTTTGTCATAACGTAAATTATCGTACCCTTCCCATTCTTCTTTTAATCACTGTAATGTTATATTTTTTAATAAAGATAGCCTAATCCATCCATATTGATTATATCGTTAGTTATACAAAAGTAATCGATATGTTAACCCATTCTCATTAGTCATCTTTTTGACCCAGTCGACCTCCTTGTTCATGAGCCACTTATCTTGTCCCATGTGCGACCCGTAATGTCAACCATCCATGTTCAGTCTGTTTCCGATAAGTTCTGGTCATTGCCACTGTTGCCGCTTTTCCTATATATTAGATGTTAAAGTGAACTAATGTTTTGTCAAGTCGTCTTTCCTTCCTACTTTCGAAGTCAAACCATTTTGTTTAACATCACTCGGGTCTCTCGGAGGCAGTGTCCAAGAAAACGGAGTTGTTGCTTTCTACTTTACCCAGCAATGTTTTGACGGTTGATGTTCTGATCTTTTTACCTTTTCATTCGATACGCGACTTGCCCAATTTATTTTGATTATTTTAATCACACCATGCTTGTCTTTCTTTCTTTTGAAGTAGCCCGTCTTGATACATACTTCCAATATATAACACATAACAGTATCGTTGCCATGGGTACCTTGGATTTTGTGTATTGACCTCTAATTTTGTTAAATACTATTATATACCACCCTTTTGCCCCCTCTCTCTCTCCCTCCTTCTTATTTCATTTTTCTCTCTCCTCCCCCCCCCCCCCCCCTCTCTCTCTCTCTCCCTCTTCCTCTTCATCCCAGATACAAGGAGAATCGTCGAATCTTACGGGAGGGGATGAAGGGGTTTGGTTTTCGAGAGTTTTTGGATGATACTCACGAGGGTTACATCATCACATGCTTCTACTATCCGGACCATCCCAACTTTGATTTTACCCAGATGTACGAGCGGCTGAGCAAATTGGGTAAGTTTCTAAATAGACTCAACTCTTCTTTCCTCTCCTACTTTGTGCTTTGTTGTCTTTATGAATGTGCTATTTTATTATCACTGCCTTCATCAAGATGATTTTATCCAAATCTCTCCCCCCCCCCCTTTTTTTCTCCCATTTTCTCCCCCTATCCTCTCTCTTCCTCCTCCCTCACCCATTTCCACTGTCTTCCCTTAGTCCTTCTTCCTGCCGCCCCACCCCCTCTCTCTCTCTTTATATATCTATATATAGATATATCTTTCTATTTATCTATTACTCCTTTAGGTTTTAAAAAAAAAAAAATTGTTGTGCTTAAGGCAACGAAGACACTAAATATCTGTGCGGATCGAATTCAGTGCTTATATAAACGGGAGAGGGGGTGGATCGAGAGGGCATTCTTCTGATGTTGGAGATTATCAAAGCAATTATAAGCATTACCGTAGGATGAAAATCATTTTTTGAATGAATATGATTATGTCAATGTTATCAATCTCTATCAATCTTTAATTGATTACTAATCTCCATATTTATCATGATTTCCGCAGGTTTGGTCATCTACCCTGGTAAAGTGACGAAAGCAAAATGTTTTCGTATTGGAAACATCGGCCATCTTTTCCCCGATGACATGCGCCTTCTGTTGTCTGGTATCCGTCAAGTATTCGGGGACATGGGGATTCCACTGCCCCTTAATGATGTCACCTTTGACTGACTAACCAACACCATATAGCAGCTTATTAAAAAAATGAATTTGCACAGCAACATAATGATGAATGATTTTTAAGCAAGACAAGGTCATCTGCCAAGCAGACGATTATAAAGCTGTGTTACAGGGGTGGGGCAGGGGGGCGATTGCTCCTATGAATTGCCCAGCATATACCCCCGAAAGAATATTGCCAAAACGATCGTAAAGAGTTTGAGAAATCAACTTAAGGGTGATTGCAATATAATGGTCAGCTGGACACAATACTCTGCCATGTCGGTGTTTCATTCCCTATCGGTTTTACTACACAGTAAAATCGGCAAACCGTATCGAAAACGATAAACATCGTCATCAACCAACTGTCAATAGCACTGTGCGTCACCTATTAAAATAAGTGAACAATGATAATATAATGGCATAATACATAATCCGAACATGATTTCTTGATAGCCTTGCGATCGTACATGTTAAATTTGAAAATAATATTATTGGTGTGTGATTTATATACATTATTGAGCGGGAGACGTACAACAAGATGAATTGGAAAGGTAAACCATTCGTGTTGTTCAACACATTTAATCCAAAATCGGTGGTATGTTCATATAAGTTTTATTATTTGGATATATTTATTTAGAGACTAATCTCAATCCAGTATTTTCATACTTCTACACCGTTACGTCTTCTTAAACAGGAGTATGTTTTGTATTTCATTGTATTTTGTTTTGTCACAGTTTTTTTAACATACTTGATTAATTTGTACAATAAATTATTGAACTTGTATTATTGTGCAAAATGAAATGGGCTTGTGAGCTATAAGTGAAACTAAAATAAAATGAAACGTACCATGTAACAAATGTCAGGTGACTGTATCATCGACGTTGAGGGTAGGGTCGAGTTACTGTGCCCCTCATAAAGTGCATTACATTTCGACTCATATTGAGTTTCTATCGGCATTAATTTTAGTGTGGTTTTAAAAGAAACGACCACCCCCTTAAATATATCCATCATTAGTGCATTATGAAGAATGTTAGATATAACTCACATTGAGTTCACATTTCTCACATCAGGCGTATCCTATAGTATTTTTGATAAAAATATCATTATTGTTTTTCTTCTTTTTTGGTTCTTCTTTTTTTAATTTTCAAAACTATTTGAATACACCAAGAAGTATAAAGCACGACACTGATTATTGTGCAATTCTTCGTCACCAGTGTAAATGTTTCAATTCGATTGAATTTGACGTAACTTCTTTATGTATTGTATGCCACTATCTTCAATAAAGATTCTTATATTCATTATACACCATAAACATTACCAACAATAGAGTCAGTATGATTTCGTATGTGTCAGTAGATAATCTTGATGGTTTTTAATGAATGCGATATTGATTTGAACTGAACCCCAAAACCAAGGAAGAGTGTTCTGTTGATCTAAATTCACAATTATCTCATTTAATCAAACGTCTTTATAATATGTGTCTTCATATTACGCAGACAATGTCTCGAAAATATTTCTAGCCACTAAATAACCTCATTTCAATAACTAGTAAGATCGTATTTTTATGATATATGTATATATATATATATATATATATATATATATATATATATATATATATAGTCAGGTTCTGTTTGATTTTGTTGTCCTTTCTGGAAAACATTGTTCAGAGTAAAGAACAATGATTACTCGATGTTCTTTCTCTTGAAATTCTCATCACATCCATGAAGAATGGTCGATATCTCTGAATAATCTTTGTCCTCTATTTCCGTCCCGAAGACGTTTTTTGTTTTTATCTTTCTCAACCTCGAGCTTCTTTATGAACGACTGTATCCATGAGTCTAATATGGTCGTCGCTTGGTAACGGATGAAGCCGTCTGCGAATGGTCCGCCGTGCGCCCCTCTCCCGGTCTCTGTGCCCTATTCACCCCAAACAATTACCCATGCCGTGCCGTTCTTCTCCCCCACGCAGCTGAAGTCGCTTATCTACCCCCACTAGAGCAGAATCGCAACTATATCCAAAGTGGGACTCACTCACGTTGACAGTCATACAGTCCAGAATTTGATCAAAATCAATTTACTGGTTGATTGTGATCTGTAAACTTGCTATCAAATTTGACAAGTTTATTTATTTTTAGTGTTTGCAGAGATAATCTGACCTCTTTTGATTCTTCGAGATTTAGCGTGGTAGGAAAAGTTTGCCAAGATGACGACTGGAATGGCAATACCGCGAGTGAAACTTCAGAATACCAACCCTCTAACCCTGGACGAAAGGTAAGACTGTCAATTTATATATTTAAAAAATAGATTAACAATCGTTATAGATCCCTTTTGTAATGTTGATAAAATATAATACTATAACACATTTCTATGGCGCTTGATATAAGTTTTGAAGCGCTTTACACAGTAATTTGTTTTAAATATATGATAGTCCTGCATGTGGTGAAATAATAACGATATCAATTACATATTTACCACTATCATGTTTACACAACAGAGGAATCATCATTACTGACAATTAACATCTCCTACAAAACTAATATCATTTTTGTCCTTGATACATTTGTATGTGTGTATGGTCAAGTAGTATAAGATTGTGACATTGTATTCGTGGATTTCTATTTTGTTCACATTGAAGTTACGGAAAATCAACCATCTATAAAGATTTAGTTCAAGAAATTCCGTTTGCAGAGTAAAAACATAACCACAACGAAATCATACTTCAAACGAAAACAATTTACAACCATAAACTCAAATACTTGGGGTATATCAAATACAACTAGACATCAAATGATTTGGAGGCAAGTCTGTTCGGTATGAATTCAATATCCCGTATATTTTTCTTCAAACCCATTGATATTTATACTTGCAAGACAGAATTTAAATACATTTAAAGTAAGGTTCTTTAAATCATCGCGGTAGCCTTCTCAGCAGCTTTGCCGCTGTGTATTGCAAACTTTAAAAGATTTTAGGAAGCTAACATAAATTGTTGATTTCGGCAAATCTGAAAATCAAAGAGAAGCTGCCAATGTCCAAGTTACTGCTGACCAATACAACTGGGTCTCTACAGCAACCTTTGATATAGAGCAAATAACAGGTCTGATAGTGATGGACATTTTTGTCCTGATAAGTCAAATATAATCTGTGTAGCAATGTTTGCCCATGCCATAAAAGTTCATCAATTATGCTACACCTCTTCCTATTTAAACTGTATATCTATCGTCCTTATCGTAAACGAGAATTATTTTAATCAGACATTATACGTATCTGGGCAGATGCAAAGGGAAGAGGAAGAGAGATAGAAATGAGAGGGTGTGAAAATATCTAGAGAGAGAGAGAGAGAGAGAGAGAAAGAGAGAGAGAGAGAGAGAGAGGGGAGAGAGAGAGAGAGAGAGAGAGAGGGGGTGGGGCGAAGAGGGGAGGGGCGGAGAGGGGGGGATTATAAGAAAATATGACTAGCTGACAAGTTTTACTTTTATTTCTTTTTACTGAAATGATTACGTGGATATCAAATAGAAATGCAGTCGTTCAGAATGACATTTTGAAAAGCACGTAACTATAAAATATAGTACAATAATAAAAATATTTTTAAAATTAATGATTCCATCTTTACTCATGATCGTTTATACTTTGACGTAGTTAACACGAAAACTTGTCATCATTATTCACCTCCACAGTGCATAGGCGCAAAGCTGACCTATTCCGATGATTTCATAAACCATGTAGAATCATGATAGCTATCATGTCTCACAACCTTTAAGAAAATGTCTCACGAAACGAGGTGCATGTGGAAAAAAAGATCCAAACGCGGTCCAAAACAGGAAATTGGATTTCTAAAATATTGAGTTATCAAAGTGTGCACAATTTTATTGAGCAAGCTAGATAGCAGGGTTGCGTAATGGATTATACTTTCTTTCCATCCTGTTAATATGTGACATGAATTCCTCTCTAAGAAGACGATTGATAGGTATTCACCTCATAGTAAGATTCGTGACACCAATGACTTAAATGTTTAATAAATAACCAGTAAATGACGCTAAATACAAATTTAAAACCCTTTCATTAAAAGCCAAAGCATAAAGTGTATAGTGATAGGATTCCATCTGCTTATAAGCGACTGAATGTTTAACTTTGCATTTAAACATATTTTGCAAGCACGGAATTATCATATTTATTTAATTCCGTTTTGATCGGTTGTCAATTCTGATGAAAGATGCTTTTGGAATGGCAAAATATGATATTCTCAAATACACTAACGGAATTTACAACACACCTTATAAAATGATAAGTGTCACCGTGAATTAAATATATATTTATTTGTGTATTTATCTCACACAATATTTTAGCCGGCTTAATCCTCTTTTTCTGATGCATATGGTTTTTGCTATTTTTATTGGGCAAACGACAGTTAGCAGGTATCCATTTAAGAAAATACCAACTTGAGACAATTATCGTAATTCAAAAATCAAATTTCACGCGCTAACTTTTTAAGATAAGTAAAAATGTGTTTTCTCCATGTATCCCCTTGCAAAATGTACCCCATTTAATCCGGCCCCCTTCTCGCGTCGCTAACGATACACATCCATCGATTCCCCCCTCTCCTTTGTATATTTTCCGGCCTGAACACTTAAACATAATACAGAGTCAGTGGGGCATGCTAAGAATTTATGTCTATAGATTCCTTTGAAAGGCGGACAGTTTGATAATAATGAGAAGAATGGTGGTCAGTGACGGATAAGACTACTTCTCATTCTCACTCGATATGTTGTTAGTCTGTAAAGGTATGAGGGAGACTAAAGAATCTATACCGTGAACACTAAAGATGTTTTGTTGATATTCGTAGACTCGCGGACAGTCGTCGCTTTGAGAAATTCAGTTTTTATGAAGTTTTGTAAATTTGATTGTAATTAGTTTGACAGCCTGTATTACATGTCGTCTCCATTTAACTTTCTTTGCCTATAGTCCGCTAAAATGAAAATGAAAATACTTTTAGAACATTGGACATTTTGATATGCTATAGAATGGGGATGAATTATCATTACTATTCATTTTATTATTATATTTTTTCCTTCTTCTCTGTCATCGTTGCCAAAATAGCAATGAGTTGTTGCCCTGGACTACACATGAATATGGACGATACAGCGAGTAATCAACAATAATGAACATGGTATGCCTGCATCGTGACGGCATTGGCAGAGACAATCATGCATGCGTGGTGCCAATATTAATTTGATCGCTTCCAATGAACATGAAAGTACTAATCTAATTTAGTTGATTAAGCATTGGAATAGAAACGATCTACTTCAAGGCGAATGTTTAGGCATCGGCGGATGTATTTTTTTTTTGAGGGGCCGGAGGGGGTCAGCCCAATAAAAATTAATAAGCAACGGTGACGACGACGACAAAAACAACAACAATTACAAAAATAAATGTTTGTACATGATAATATGTATTTTAATTTGACCCCTATGAAAAACAGATGTGCTGACTAGGGTGTTCCGCCCATAATTATGTAGAAATAAATATATAAAAACACAATCGTTATCTTACTCGTATCCATCGTTGGGTCTTATTAGCTACACCATGCACCCTTCAATCTCATATAATAAGTATGTCCTTATCTCTATCAAAGAGCACAATGTAGTTCAATATTGACAAGGTTCTTCATTTTATTTCATGAAGGAGACTTGACGCCGCCAATACTGTTTGTTGATGTCATCGAGCTATCATTAACTACCAAGCAATTTCTAATTTGACGAGAACCCTCACGATGAGGGGAGGGGGAACGGGTCCGGGGCATGTTTGTTTAGTTGTTGGTGGTGTTTTTTATATCATGCATACAGGAATTCACTGTCTGCACCCAAACATTTCGAGGGTTGATTCGATTCTATAAAAATACAAAAAAGACTATAATTATGCATAAAAAAATACATCATCCGTGTTATTTACTCACGATAATGAAGGCCTAATCCTTATTTTTGTCTCTGTCTAGAACCCGTGACGACGAACTCTTTTTAGTGAAGATGTGATGTATAAAAAATACCACTATCAATAAAATTACTTTTGACAGGTTGTCGCTATGTCGGAAGTGCATGGGAAAGATTTCCAAGCCCTTTTTTTAAAAATATGATTACGTTCTTGAAATTTGGAATGTATAAATATATCATCCATCTAAATTAAACATTTAATTTTCTATTTTGTTGTTTCTTTTTCTAACAGATTGGCATATGGCGACATTCCACGTTGGATCGCAGAGGGTGTAGAGATCAGGTCCGTCAATATTCCACAGTCAAACTACGCAAAACAACTGAGAACGGTAAGAGAAAATGAAACATAAAAAGTGCGCTGGTCAATGCCGTGATTTTTGTTTTTATAAATTAAAGTTTTTTCATAAACCTTCACCTGTAAAGGATATAATGATTATGATTTACCCAGGGGCGGCGCCCAGGGGTAGGGGGCAGATGGGCGGCCGCCCTCCCTATCATTTTGAAAAAGGGAAGAGGAAGGGAAGGAGAAAGAGGAAAAGGAGAAGGAGAAGGAAAAGGAAAGGAAAAGAAGGAGAATAAAGGAAAAGAAGGAGAATAAAAGACAAGGAAGGGGACGAAAAGGAGAAAGGCCAGGAGAAAGAGAACTATAAAATGTAAAATATGACGTAAGGGAGGGCGGGGGAGAGGGGAAATAAAGATAGAGAAAGAAAGATTTTTTTTTTAGACGCGTCATTATTACATTCACATTACCGGAAGTTCAAACATTGGTTTACGATGAAAAACCTTTTGCCAAGTGAAAGAAATCAAATTAATCCCCGTTGTATCTCCTAAACCTTATGGCTAATTGTTCAATGGAAACGACAAATTCATCTATAACAACCCTTATGAAAAATATGGTGACACCCCCCCCCCCTGCCTTCTTGTTCCTGGTAGTTGAATATACGGAAAGTGCAACGTCTTATCTGTAAAATAAGACCAATTTCATGAGAAATGAACAATTATAAAGGCAAAAACTGCCGATCGGAAAGACCGTTTGCACTTCTCATTACGTATGCAAGACACTCAAATTCTTGAATACGTGCTGAATAAAATAGAGGGTTTTCGCATCAGCTACGGTCTGACTGACATCCCCTCACACACCCCCTTGCGTGGCGCACCCATTCGCCCCCCTAACAAAATAACCTGGCGCCGCCCCTGGGTTTACCCCTCCCATAATTTGTCTCAACATTCTGTATGTGACTTTCACTCTCTCGATCACGTCTTTCCCTCCTACCCTTTCCTCTCCCCCATATAGTATAGAATGATAACCAACCTCTCCCTCTTGAGTATCTCTCCCTCGTCACATCTATATCCCCCTCTCTCTCTCTCTCTCTCTCTCTCTCTCTCTCTCTCATTCCCATTGTCCTTTATTTCTGTGAATATTTTTGAAAATTAAAGCTCATACAGACGTCATTTTTATTGTGTGCTCTTTTCCCCTTCATTTTTACAGTTACCACCGCTTCATTCTGGGCACGGCTCTGGGATCATCAAGTATGGGGCGGCACCCCGTCAGGAATCCTACGTCAAACCTGTACCTCTCAGGACCCCATCGAAGGGAGGAGTAGGAGAAGGGTTAACCGCATATGGTAAGTGTTATTTATTCATTTATTCATTTATTTGTTTATTTATTTATTTATTAATTTATTTATAAGTCATATTTTAGTAGGCTGGCTCCATCAGGTAGTCAAATCCTCATCTTCACCCAAATATTTACTCTTTCCATTAATATAAGGAGTCGTTATAATTATGGCTCATGCACTGGTAGAAAAGTGTCAAGTGTCCTTTGGTTAGGCAATCATCCCAAATAATACACCGGATAGTCACTAACCCCCCCCCCCCCCCCCCCCCCGCTTATTCGGCCGGCTGAGTCGCCGCTAAATATTTTCTCACGAATTGGGCCCTCTCCCTCGCCACCGGTTGGATTCAAGGGGGGGGGGGGGTATAAAATAAGAAAATCACCGCCGGGGGGTGGGGAGCACATTTTTTTTTTTTGGGGGGTCCAGCTTTTGAGGAAAATGTTTGCAACGACCCAGTCAGCCGCTGAATAAGCGGAGGTGGGGGGGGGGGGGTAAAGGAACATCTGTTATTTGTTTGTCCCGGAAATTGGAAAATTATGCCGATCGATATTTCGTTCAGTAGGGGGGGGGGGGGTAGGGGTAAAAAAAAAAAATTGGCACCCTTTAGCACCTAAAAAACAAAAAAAAATAAGGGGGGGTCCTCCAGCTTTTGAGGAAAATGGAAAATTTGAGGAAAATGTTTGCAACGACTCAGTCAGCAGCTGAATAAGCGGGTGGGGGGGGGGGGGGTAAAGAAACATCTGTTTATTGTTCTGTCCCAGAAATTCGAAAATTATGCCGATCGATATTTCGTTCAGTAGGGGGGGAGGGTAAGGTCACGTTTTTGGCACCCTTTAGCACCTAACAAAATTAAGGGGGGGTCCTCCAAAACACACACATACAAAAAATTGAGGGGGTTAACCCCCCCCCCCCCCCCCCCCCCCCCCCTGCGTAATATATTTTGGGATGAAGAGCCAAGAGGGCGACCACTCTTCCGCCTAATCATATCTTATACCCCATCACCCCTCTTCATACAGTATCCGGAGTCAGAACCCAGCAGGAGACGGTAACTCTCCATACATCACCTACGCATCGTATCAGATGAGCCCACAGAACAGACGTTCATGGAGGGAGAACTACTACAACCAGCACGCTAAACAAGGCTTCAAGTTCTGGTTGGAAGAAAAGAAACCCATCTCAAGTAAGAACCATTTAATGAGAGAATACATGTTTAGTTTATGAGCCCCTGTGCCACTTTCTTTAAAAAAATTGCTTAATATGCTATTAG